>KN494726.1:0-29236 GCA_000787155.1 Scartelaos histophorus | reverse complement strand
GTCCGATGCACTCTGGGTCTTCATCGGAAGTGGGATGATCAAACGTGCTGAATTTAAGCGCAGACGGACCAAAAGAGTCTCCTGCATTTCCACTGTACTGCCCCACGTGCAGCTGGTACGCATCCTGCACAAATAAAAGTACAGATTAAAAATTATTGTATCAGTAAACATTCATTTTTACTAATGCAAATCTAGTGAAAGGGAGTAACTATAAGACCAAGCTTTAAACCAGGTCGAAAGCAGGAAAAATGGCTCTAAACTGGGGCAAAACGGCTTAACTTTTTTAGATTCAAAACTAGAAAAAAACCAATACTAAGCTAGAATTTCAACGGGGGACTTCTACTTAAATAAGGATGAATTTGAACATCTTAAACCAGCAAAACTAATTTCACATTACAGATATAGATAAAGTACAGAATAATTATAATATTACAAAAAGGTAAAAATGAAACAGCTGTCTTATCTTCATATTTGAGCCGTATAGAATAACTAAAGCTTAACCTTGAGGAACAACCTTGAGGAATAGTCCAAATACATGTAGCATAAATAATAAAAGTATTATCAAAACGCAAAGTACCTTTTCGCCGTCCACTTTAAAATTCTTGTACTCTGCAAAACGCTGGTTGTTCTCAAAGTCCTCCATGTTGATGCGCAGTTCAAACTGTCCTAAAATAAATCAAATGGTGAATGTTAGAATTGTATTGTTTTATTGCAATTTATTGAGGTAGATGGGGGTTAATCCTGGTTTGGTCCTGGTTTAGTCTGGGCTAGTCTTGGTTTAATCCCTGTTTAGTCCTCCCGGAGTCTTTGTTTAGACCTTTTTTAGTCCAGATTTACGTCTGGTTTAGCCCTAGTTAATCCTGATTCAGGTTGATTTCACACTTGTTCTGTTATAACTGGTTTGAGCTCGGTTTAGTCCCGATTTAGACTTTTCATCTTTAGTTCCAGCTCCAGTTTGTACTAATTTTAATGTGGTTTGTGCACAAGTTTGTCCTGGTTTAGTTCAGTCCTGCTTTAATCCCAGTTTAACCCTGTTCTAGTCCGACTTTTATCCTAATCTAGATGTGATTTAGTCCTTGCTCAGATCTGCTTTCTAACATTTTAAAGATGCACTATGTCACTTTTGCCACTTGGATGAGTCCATGGAGATAAATGCCAAACTGTGGAAAACTGCAGGAAAAGCAATAATATCGCCACAGAGACAAGCACAAAATGGGTCCTCCAGCACAAAAGAGACATAATGCAACTTTATATCCAGACTATTTTGCCCAAACTTAATAAAACTCCACACTGACCGTTTGAGGTGAGGTGGTGCAGAGGATCGTTGCCAAGCCAGAACTCTCCGTCATCTGAAA
The DNA here is from genome assembly GCA_000787155.1 of Scartelaos histophorus. Taxonomy (NCBI): domain Eukaryota; kingdom Metazoa; phylum Chordata; class Actinopteri; order Gobiiformes; family Gobiidae; genus Scartelaos; species Scartelaos histophorus. The sequence goes on along the minus strand of KN494726.1, from coordinate 27,881 downwards.
ACTGGTCCCCAAATCCCTGTTTGTAGTCCACCCAGGCCCTGCACACCACAACCAGAAGATTCATTTTCATTTTTCATATTAAGACAATTGAAAAATTTTCTGATTTTCTAACCAAAAGCCCCAAAATACGCATAGCAGGAAGGAATCTGACAAAAGCAAACTCAAGGGTGGGTAAAATGCAAAGGACAAGACATATTTCACCACAGGGTCCAGATCAAGTTTAATTTAATCTTGAATAAAAGTGGGGACACCTTGATTAAAAATAAATCAATCTATAAAATCTGCAAATAATTTCATGTATTTTTCATTATTTCCCAATTGCGAAGTTGTAACGATTCGTTAAACATATAAAATTGTAACATTCTGCTACTTTTTTCATCAAGTATTTTGTTAAATTAGAGCTACAGTGAAGAGTTTCTTGTGGTTTAAAAATAGTAGGGATTAGCTAACACAGATTTGAACTAGCCGTCATTTAAGAAGGTCGTAGAAGAGCCGTTTTGAATACATATATTTACCTATCGAAGCTCTCAGTTCCATCCCTCCTCCTCTGGAACACGGTCCAGCCTCCTCCGTCGCTCATGTCGCAGTGCACGGTCAGTTCGTAGGGGGCGCCGTCGGGTCGAATCACGTACAAACCGCTGGCCACGTTCCCGTCTGCAAAAATCTCGGAGCAATCTGCAAAAACATAAACGGAACATCTCTAAATAAGTAAAAGAAAACACAAGAACATGCAACACAGAAAGGAAAAATGATACAATATTGTTGCTTTTCTACTATTATAATCGTTAACTTGGCATTTCTTTAAGCGGTTACTAAAGCTCCAAGGAGATTTACCATATTTTATCATGAGCGACCCTTCAAACTCAGATTTAATGGGCTGTACTCGTACCTCTGTAGAGATTCTGAGTCCCCAGGAATGAGTTGGGGACACTCTGCAGCTGTGCGGCCTGCGAGCGGTGGAGCTCTTGGATGTAGCGATGCTGTTCCCTGACGACCTCCATCAGACCCAAAAGCTCCGCCTCCAGACGCGACACCACCTCTGCACACGGCACCGGGACCTGGAGCGCACGGGGGAAGGAGGGAGGAGGACATAGGTCGAGTTCATGCGCTAAACTCAGGACAGGACATCGTAACATTGCAGAATCCCGGGAGCTGATTCTGTGGTAGAATTTGCCGTTTAAAGATCCTATGTTACGCAAAAAATGACTCCTGGAATTGTGTTTTGTTTCATTCGCACATGTTTGAGTAATCCTGCATTAGTCTGTCTACATCTCCAGAAATCGGTGTTGACCATGAGTTTTGTTTCATACGAATAGCTCCAGTAATTACAGAGATACTGACCATAAACAAGCAAATTCAACCGTAGAATTCTGCTCAATTTTAAACTTTAGGGATTCAAAAAGTTGTGTTGTCATGATGCTGATATAGAATTTGCTGTTTAACTTTAAAAAGCAAATATTTTTGACCTGGTTTGTGGTTAATAGCTCTGTAAAAACTGCCTTCTACATTCATCCCACATAGACAGTGTACTCAAATATTCCACTTGTCTACTTTAAACATACTAGGAAGACTATTACACATACACATTTATATAAGATTAATAAATTGTTCTTACTGCCATTGAAGTTGCAGAATGAAGTAAAACGGACACAAAAAATGTGAGCATTTTCTCTTCTGTTGTCCAGACTCCCCTCTCTCCTCTGCTGCTCCTCTGATGTTTTGGAACTGTCTAATGGCTTCTCTTTGTTTTAATCTGTCATCCTGGAGGTAACAAAGCAGAGCCGATGCCATCTTGTGGTCCATAAGGATGGAGCTTCTTGCTCCACTAGAGCTTCTTGCTCCATTCTTATCCCCTAAAAGAGAAATTATACAAGAGACATTATGCTCAAGACATTTAGGTCCAATCATATACTGTATCCAACTGATACTTTGCAGCTGATGCCCTCAGCTTTCCCTGGGGTTGTGATGCTAATGGAGGCACTACTCTGTCTGAAGCTGTAAGACTGTAATTTGAGCTTTATTTTAACACAATCTGACCAGAAAGTTTGGGATTAGCTCCAAAAGAAGAGGTTGAACTTTGTTCCAATTTTTGTTAGATAGGCCCAATAATTTCACAATTATGAATAAACCAGGTCAACGAATCTGCAGTCTAACAATTAAATAGCAAATGTCACCATAGAGTTGTGTGACCCGTCCTCCAGGTCAGTTTAAACTATGCTGACTTATTTATCTATCAAAACAGAATCCCTAGACAGAGAAAAACCACTGGAGAAAGATTTTACGAAGTTTCTTTACAGCAAAAAGTCAAAAATGCGACTCCGGTGGGACTCGAACCCACAACCTTTGAATCACTGCTCAAGTGTTTACTAGAAGTCCAATGCGCTATCCATTGCGCCACGGAGCCACCTGTTGAAGAGGTCAGCAGTTAAAAAAATAAAGGCAAACAAAAACATCACAAGCTGTGTGTAAAAAAATTACATTTTTGCTTGTTTTGTGGCACATTTGTTGTCCTGTTCGATGTACCAAGCGACATACACGCATCGGTAAAACGTGGCAGCGCAACATGTGCAGTGACATTTTCTTTCCAATGTATAGAGATTAAATCACAAATACTATTCCTCTTAGAATAAAACACATTATCACAAATGTAAATTACCACGATTTTATGATAACTAACTTACCGTGACCAGGTGCACGCGGAAAATCTTCAACACTAAATAATTCGACGACGGCTTTTCCACATAAATATGTTTACACTTACAGAGTGACAACATGAAAGGTGCAAAAATGTTAAAGACATCATATTTTGTAGGTACTGCCCATAATAATCGAGACGATCTATGATTATACAAAAAAACATGGACCTGCAGCAAACTACCTTAACTTCCGGCTGGCATTTCAGAATAAAATGACAAAAGGTGAGCGTTATTTACTTTAAGCGTGTAAGATGTCGTGAGTCTGAATGAGGTTATTTAATACTGTTAGTAAAATGTATTAAGACAGAGAAGACAAAGGAGCACTCTGATCGTGACCGAATAACTGTGCGGCACGTGTGTGTGTCTGTTTGTCTTCATAATTGGAGGGGAAACCGGACTGCCCAGAGCCCGGATAGCTCAGTCGGTAGAGCATCAGACTTTTAATCTGAGGGTCCAGGGTTCAAGTCCCTGTTCGGGCGATAGTTTTTGTTTTGTTGTGGCTGATAATAAACAAAACACTACTACTCACACAGACTGCTGCACAGCCTCTCAAACCTTGTATCACTGCATATACCACGTGTATCCAGCTATTGTCTTTATTCTTACATATTCCAAGAGAAGTCCGCCATGCACACTGTCTTGAAAGAGATAAAATCATCCTTTCACAGACAGTGTTAAAACTAATATTATTACAAACTGCTGTGTGGTTGATCTATGACTTTAGGCACAGCTTTCTACCATCAATATTATTTCCACGTTCCCCTTGTTACATGTATGAGCACATCCAGAGTGTGTGGTTTATATGTTTATGCAACTAACATGCGAAAATATGATTGGCATAAACATTTAACAACTGATCTTTCCTTCTCGTCTCCTAGTAGGCCTAAATGTGATTTATTTGTCTTTTGCAAAGTAATAACATCTCTTCAAAAATATGTTTTGGATACACTAAAAATTGATCTCCATTTTATTTTTTATTTTACATTGCTGACACATGGTGAGTTACACTCCTAAACTTAAGGTGGCGCACATCTGTAGAAATTAAACAGGAAACGACCAAAGCGTAGAGCCTTGCACAGAGCCTTGTAAACAAACAGCGCGCTGTCCCGGTACTTCTACTTTTCCCGTGAGCAGAAATGTGCTAATTTTACCAGAACCAATCTGTTTAAAGAGCCGCGCCATGGACGAGCTGAGGCTGGCTCTGTGCGCGCTCGGTGCGGCTCTTTTGTTGGAAGCGGAACAGAGAAGAGGACGTTCACCCATCCGAGACGGGGACAGTGCTGCAGGTCCAGACACCCCAAGAAGAGAAACCACGAGCCCAAAGAGATATGTCCGCAGCTCGCACGGCGCCAGGCTCTTCAGAAAGCCCCGGACTCCGTTCACCAAACGCGCCTCCTCCGCGCAGAGGCGGAAGGTTCCCAATCCCCGTCCGCGTAAAACCGACATCAAGAGAAAACGACGCCAGTGGGTTCGGTCCTGGAACCAGCAGAGACCCACGTACGGGGAACATTACCCGGCCCTGGGCAGCGGGGAGGACACGGGACAGCCCCCGGATTTCAAGCACTTTACTCGGATGTTTCCTGAGCAGTTTGAGGCTTTGGTGGAGAAAGTCGGGCCCATTATTCACAGAAGAAACACGAGCTTTAGAGCGAGTATTTCTGTGGAGGAAAGACTCATTGTGACGCTGCATTACCTCGCCACAGGTGTGTCTATTAAGTAATGCTAAACTACTCAAAATATGACAAATGAACAGTTGCTTAATTAATGTAGGCCATTATTAAATTCCAAATTTGATCAGATCTACAGTGATAAAAGAAGAAAGTTTTAGGCCATCTTATTTGTTTGTTTATTTGATCATTTTTAAATGATGGTGATTAGTTTAAATGGGTAAATGTTGCCACTACAGTTCTGTTTCTACAACTGTAGCTCTTCCAATGTTCATATCCCACAGCTGTTCAAGTTTTATTACAATTTCATTGTCTGTTGTTTGTCTGGATTATATAGTTACTGTTTTATCCTGATTTTACGTGGTTGTGTTGTGATTCCAGGTGAAGGTTTTAAAAGTCTATCTCACTTCTTCCACATGGGAAACACCACAGTCCGTTTGTTCGTACCTGAAACTCTTCGAGCCATTTACCAGGTTTTAAAGGACAAATATTTCAAGGTATTTTTTTGCTTAGCTTAACGGTAAAATAATATCTGCTGCTGGCAAAGGGGATTTGGGGGCGATAAAAAATATGATAGTAGTTATCAATATTTTTAACATACTCGCGATATATCCTCATTTTTTTTAAAAGAAGCAAATATATTTTAACAACTGCATTCCTTTGTTAAATCTCTACAAAATAATAAAATACATTATACTCATTTCACCTATAAAAAATGCAAAATTTTTAGCACATTTTCCAATAGCCACTCATAAGTAAGATTTATTGTCACAAGTGCAGCTCAGGTCCCCAGTCTGCCTTACATCTTCATCTCAAAGCCACTAAAAATACAATAAAAATAAATGTCTTTACTTTTCCCCAGTGCCCAGTGACAGCAGAGGAGTGGAAGGTCGTGGCCAGAGGATTCCAGTCCCAGTGGGATTTTCCAAACTGCGTTGGAGCTTTAGACGGGAGACTCTTAAATATCTGCCCTCCACCTGAAAACACAGGGGCCACTTCCCCTAAAGAGGTGTCTGTGGCCCTGATGGCTCTTGTAGACAGTAATTACATGTTTCAGTACATGGATGTAGCGTGTAATGGTCGGATTTCTAACGGCGCCGACTTTAACGGATGCTTTCTTGGAGACGCATTGGAAAAAAGACTGGCCCACCTCCCTTATCCTACAGTGCTCCCAGGTACAAATTCTGACCATAATTTTATCATGAACAAACAATAAAATAATTCAGTCAAAATAGTAAAAATAAAATTGTGTGTATTCTGTTTGTGATGGACTTTTTCTTTCTCTTTATCATCTTGTAGGTTCAAACCGCCTGTGTCCTCACTTTGTTGTGGCGGATAAGGCGTTTCCATTAAAAGAATACCTCATGAAGCCATATCTCCGCCATCTGTCCACTGAACAGCAAATATTCAACTACAGACTGTCCCGGGCATCTGGAGTGGCCAATGACGCCTTCAATGTCCTGGCAAACCGCTTTCGTGTCTTGCAAAACACTTTTAACTTGAATGGTCACGGCGTTAAGATTGAAGATATTGTCATGGCTTGCTGTGCGCTACATAATTTTCTGTGTGTTGAAGCAAAAGAAAAATACATGGCAGACATTTTGGACCAGAAAGGAAAAAATAATAGCAGTAATTTGTTTCAAGCAGCGTTACCCCAGAACACCAACGTGCTAATCAAAACCAAAGAAACGAGAGATGGACTGTGTAAGTATTTTATGTCCGAGGCGGGTGCAGTGCCCTCTCAGTATGACATATTGAAGTAAATTGTGTGTAATTAATGGTTGTGAATAAAATAAAGTTTTTAAATGGCAGCATGCGATTTAATTTAATGATTGTGACGGAGCAGGCCCCTGAGCGCGCGGGGCCCAGGGAGAGCACGTGGAGACGCGCGCGCACCAGTCTCAGTATTACCAAACGCCCATGAAACTTTTCCATAACTTTTCCAACCTTTTCTGCCGTGACTAGGGGTGCACACTTGGAAACGGCAGTGGTGCCATTTAAATCCCGAAAAAATCAGTAATTTACTCACCCGCACTGCCGCCTTCTCCCTCCTCCCGTGGTGCGATCAAACCCTGACACGCGCCAGGGGCCTAAATCCTCCCGGTGCGCAGGTTCAGGGAGTCACGTGATCCACGAGTCATTTACATGGGCAATTGTCTGAATTTTATGTTTATTTTACAGTTTTGTTTTGTATAGGTAACTATATGATGTTGGAAGGAAGCGGTTCTCTCCCTGTAACCGCCCCTGGAATATTGTTCATTTATTAGTAGGAATGACGTAAATGAGGTTTCAGGTGGGGTAATTACGACGCAGGTAACGCTCGCTGGGAAAGCGAAGAGCGAGTAAGAGAGACTTTTAAATCCTTGTAAAAATATTTTTGCACCTTTTTGCTCTGTGGAAGAGTTCAATAAACCACACCAAAAACGCATTTTAACTGAGCCTGAGTTTGTTGAAGAATCCCGCCACAACGATAATGTAGGTTAGTGTTAAGGTGAAATCAGTTTGTGTAGTATTGTACAAATCTTGTCACAATTACCAAAAACTTTAAGTAGAAGTTAAAAATAAAGAAAAAGTATTTGGAAAACCACAACTCAAATGAGAGTAATTGTCTGGACAGCGGATTTTAAGTAAGTAATTATTATTAGAATTAGGCTACCAAACATTAAATGACGGCACTTTCTAAGTAGGCCTGTGCCTAGAGAAAAACTATATCGTGTCTAAATGAGTGGCGTAAGAAACAAAAGTAATTAAAATCATTTCATATTTAACGCGCATATTTTTTTTACAGCAAAACCTTAACTGAAGTAACAGCATTGTTGCACTGTAACTAAAAATAGTATATTCAAAAGAAGTTTTTGATCCTGTGACTATTGCTACGATCCATTTGGAAGAAAAGACATAGCAGAGGATGGTTTCGATCCATCGACCTCTGGGTTATGGGCCCAGCACGCTTCCGCTGCGCCACTCTGCTGTCGGAGAAATGTGGGAAAGGTGGATAAATGTAGTCAGTACTTATACAGGTAGGCAGTAAATGTGATTTTTTTTGGTATAAAGTAAAATTTCAACAAAATAGGATGAGGACAGGAATCGTTTTAGCTCGGAAAATGCGTGAGAACCGTTCGGATATAAACTACATGTAGAGATACATGCGTTTGATGTTGGTGGCCACAAGAGGGCGCACTTAATTTATTTACAGTCACTAAATACACTTTCTGAGGCCGGATTTAAATAATAGATAATAAAATACAGTGTATAAAATAAATATATTCATTGTCATAAAAGCAAGATAACTTAATAAATAAAGAGTCTACACGGACAAAACAATAGGCCCATAATAAAAACTGTGATTGAATGTGATTGAAAAAAATAGGGAGACAGCTGACCAATACATTTAGTCTTTCAGTTTAGACCCTGTACAGCAAACTATAGCTGCAGGTGACTACATTTAATACAATGGTTCTAGGCCAGGGGCCGTAGCCCTTCCAATCAATACTCCATACAATCCAGTAACTGTTTATCCTTACCAGTGGACACAGACACTATGGTGGGGAAAATGTCTTGCCAAAGAACACACTAATAATATCATTGGTCACAGTTGGGAGTGTCCAGCTTTGGGACAAGACATATAATTTAAGCTACTGTCACCTTTAACTTGAAAAGTACCAAGGACTAGGCCTCATTAAAGGCCCTGCACCCAATTATCCCCCATGTATCTGAGCAAATTTGTCTCACCCCCATACATGTACAATATACTGTATAAGCAGCTCTTGAGGTAAAAATAAGTCCACTGCATGCTGTTTCCATCTTTCTTTTCTATCCTGTATTCAGAATGTGCAGATTAGCATGATATTTGTTAGCTTTACCAGTGATGGCAAAACTCTGCTCTGGTCTATGAAAGTTGTGAAAAGCACCTAAACATCTCAGTGAATAATTAGGATGATCCTTATGAACTGGGTAAGCGAGGAATAACTTTGGACCTCTGCAAACCATCAAAAGCAAGTTAGTAGTTTTTTCACATTTTTAAGACAGTAAAACAGGTACAGCATAACTTTACCAATGTCTTCTAAATATATATTAGTACTATACATCAACAAATAATCTCTACTTCTTTTGCATATTCCACTATTGTCCCTTGTTGAACTTCAGTGCCTTTTTTTTCAACATAACATTTCCCATTTTCCTCAAAATGTTCACAGTTTTTTGGTGCATTGTCGTCTTTTGCGGGTTCTCCGTGGATTTCTGTGCATTCCTCTACACTGATGTTCTTCTTCTTCCCTTTATTTTTCAATGCACAGGGTAGACAATTTGCCAAAAACAAAATCGTAAACAGGCAAATCAGAGACAACACTGCTCCTAGACCGACTTCCAAATCAAATTCTCCTTCTATTTCATCATCCCAATGCTCTTTCTCTTGACTTGGTGCAAAAAAGACCATTCCCTCTTCCTGGTTGGGCATTAGAATAGCCTTTTCTAAATTATTACTTAGAACTATATCATTACTACTTGATTTTGGATTGTATTTTCTTACAAATTCTTTCTTTTCTTCTTCAAGATTAGCTGTGTACAGGTTGCCGTCTAAAGTATTGCCAAATTCAAACTCAAATTCTTCCGGGTTAAATGTTGGGGGATAGTCCATATCCAAATTGACTCGAATCCATCCAGAACCTGCTGCAAGTCTCCTCAAATCTCCTGAATTTTCCTGGTCGTCTTCAGTGAGCAGGTTTGAAGTTAGCGGGCGATACTGGCACGTGGCAACCATTAACTCGGTGCGTAAAAGTGGGCCGCCCCCATCCCCGGTGGCGAAAATGCGTTGTCTGGACCCCGGGGAGACGACGATGACAGAATCGGCGAGAGAAGAGAGGCGGAGGAAAGAGGGAACGTCACTGAAGGAGGAGAGGAGGGTGGAGGAGTCGTCGTCAAACTGGAGCCAAATGCTGACAGATGCCTCCTGAGAAAGAAGAGACACTGGAAATTAAAGATGCGCACTGTAACTTTTCTGATAGAAGGTCCACCACAGAAATGTTATCGCTTTCCCTAGAGTAGCCTATATTTTCCTGTTCCAAAGTTGAGGCTGGTGGGTAAATCAAGCCTTTTTGGTCTGAAGAAGATGAGGATTGTTCTGTCTGTATCATCTTCTAAATCTTTTCTTAAAACTCACTTTTACCACTGTTTTATGAAATGTCTTCTATCTTTACGTGTGCATTTTATCTTTGTGTTTCTGTGGTTTTGTATTGTGTCTGCAGGGCATCACCCACAGTATTGATACTTTTCAGCTGATCAAAATTCCAGGGGGAGGGTAACGCTAACTAGAGACACTGCTCTGTCTGAAGCTCTGTTACTGTTACGTTGTTATAGAAAATGCAATTTAACTATTAATTAATTATCAAAATATCACATCTTTTGAATGGGGATCACAAAATCCTTCAAAATGAGGAAGGAATCATTTGTCTGAAATACATCAGTTTCTGCTCAACAACTCATTTAGACTGTTGTATCTGAAATGCAATATTTCCATGAAAAACAAACATAACTTATCACTGGGGCCTAGGATTAGACTTTTAAGCTTCTTTTTTGTACATTGACTCTCATTTCTCTTAACTCTTGTAACTCTTTTACCTGGTGATAGTTGAAGAAGATGTTGTAAGGTGTGATTGTTGCCGTGATAATGGCTGGATGTGATTGGCTGGAGCTGAGAGTCATCCCGAGTCCACTCACAACCTGCACTGAGAGGTCACCGGGGGCCACAAGGTCACTGGTCACCATGAGGTCACAGCTGCCCAGAGTCCCATCCCACTGTGCCGACACCACCTGGAAATCACAAATAACAATTTACCCTCTCTTCTGTATCCCCTGCTCCATCTTACCCCCTCCTCTGCATCCTTTCCTCCACCAGACTGTCCCTACAGCTTCCCATCTCTGTACCATATATTCTCTCTAGCAAAGACAACAGAAGAATTTGCACAATTTTCTTACATATATCGTAGTTTTTCCAGGATGATGTCCAATTACACTGTTTCCTTTGCCTAATGATGCAATTCGAGGGTCTTCAATTCTCAGCCATTCACGAACAAGCTCTGTGACGTCCACCAACCAATCAGAAGAGCTCAGGAAGTGTTTGGTTTTGCCTTGAGAGTCCAGGGCTTGGAACTGGGTCAGAACTTGGACTGACGTGCGCTGGTAGACCGGTTCACAGCTAGAACAGAAGGTGACAAAAATGAGAAGCAAAGCAGCTCTGTCCAGCTTTAAGTAAAAGAAAAGTTGTATAACCAAGAATCTTTTTTTTTTAATATATAGAATTACAGAGCAGTGATGGAGCTTGGAGAAAACATACATTTTCTGAGCAGTCAAGCGTTAAAAGTAGGACAATAAAGGATTAAACACACAGAAATGAATTGAGATCTATATTTTTACAGAAACTGCAGGCTGTTAGACAACAAGCATCCAACATTGAGCAATTTCTACCAACATTTGAAATTATTATCCGTTTTCTTCAGTGAGTCCTTTTTACATGATCATGATAACAGTTACAAAATCATAAAAGTTGATTTTACATAAATGTTTCCTTTAAATAAACCTTACCGGTTTTCAGTGTAGTAGTCCCACCCCTGGATGGCATTGAGTACAGGGTCTGCCAGGGAGACTTGTAAGGGCACAGAGGGCGCCCACACCTGCAGACAGAGGGCGCCACTGAGCGTGCCCAGAGAGAAGTGCACCTGTGCACAGGTGTGGCCCTCTCCAGACTCACTGCCATCGACAAACACAGAGGAGCAGTCAGAGGAGACCTGGAAAGAACAAGAGAGAGGATCAGCTCTAGTCCTTTGGTCCAGCTTCAGTTTGGCAAATACAGATCACAATTTCAGTGTCATTACAGTTCAGTACAGTCTATCTGCTGCCTTTAAGAGGTAAAAAAGAGATATTTCATACCTTGATAATGTTGTTGTTTTCTGAGTGACAAGAGACTGCAGAGGTGATGTCAGACACTTTTCCACTTCGGCTCACAGCCAAAACAATGATGGGCAGAGACACAGGGAAGCTTGTCAAGATGGCCGTGTTCAAGATGCTCTTACTCTGTAAAGACAAGATGCAGAGGGGAGGGTCAGATGGAGCAGAGGATGAAGAGGAGAGGGTCAGATGAAGCAGAGGATGAAGAAGAGAGGGAGACACTTTTCCACTTCGGCTCACAGCCAAAACAATGATGGGCAGAGACACAGGGAAGCTTGTCAAGATGGCCGTGTTCAAGATGCTCTTACTCTGTAAAGACAAGATGCAGAGGGGAGGGTCAGATGGAGCAGCGGATGAAGAGGAGAGGGTCAGATGAAGCAGAGGATGAAGAGGAGAGGGTCAGATAGAGCAGCGGATGAAGAGGAGAGGGTCAGATAGAGCAGAGGATGAGGAGGAGAGGGTCAGATGGAGCAGAGGATTCACCTCAGTAATGGGAGCAATGCCGATGATTGGTCGATCCGTGAAAGTGAACACAGTCTCTCCTGCCCCGTGTGGTGGAGGTAGGGAGTGCCCAGAGTATTCCACCCACCATTGTGCAGTAACAGACATCGCAACGCCAAAACTCCTCCTCAGCCCATCCACAGAAAAACACACCACCTGCTGGAGTGACATGGAACTGCAACCCAATAGAGCTCGGATTAGCAATAACAGTTGAAGTCGAGATGGTTTGTCTCAGGACCCAAAGACAAAATGCGCTTGATGGAGCAAGAATCATCAACCTTTAAGATGTTACCAAAGTGCATGACCATATCTGAGAGTGGCAACAGATAATATTTTTTATGGCCCCTCCTAAGCTACCAGACCCCCCATGGCCTGGTACAGTTCATTTAAAATGGTGGAGACACTTTCAGATCATACCAATGCGCTTCTTAGCAAGCCTAAAGAACAAAGCTCAAGAGTCCAGTGGCAATTCAAGTCAGGAATACTCACTCTGCCTTATGTTTGGCTGTGCTATGTTTGTGGCAGAGGATGGAGACAATATCATGGTCCGGTCCCTGAGTCCTCTCCAGAGTCACGGCCCAGAGGTCAGAGGTCAAAGTGCGCTGAGCCATGAGAGACACCAGGCCCTTTGGTACCTTCAGCCTGAGAGAGGAGAAGGAGAGTGAAAGGGGGAATGGGGATGAATTCAGTTCATTTGAAGTGCATATGACAGTTCAAACTGATACTTGAACTCTTCCATGTGAGGCAAGGACCCCCCCACTCTCTCAGAGGGGGAAAGACCTTTTTTTGGTCAAGAACCATGGCCCTGGATTTGGAGGAGCCAGTTATCATGCAGGATTGGTTGGACAAACTTCTACAAGCCACTTCCTCCTCCTAAATCCGAGATTTGACTATTGGTTAGATTGTTCTCTCCAGCACCCTGGAATAGACCTTACTCGGGAGAATAGGTCAGGATGAACATTCTCCCCTCCAAGAGTCTTGCCACTGAGAAGCTTGCAAACCACCTCAGTGACCTCAACTTGGATGATGGCTCTACAGGACTCCTTCTGCCTGACAGCATCCCTTCCAGCATCCACCACCAGGCTCTGGGGTGGCCGCTGCAACAAACACTAGATACTGTGACCACAGGAGTAGGAAGAGGTATGTCAGTCAATACCGAAATGTGAAATCACACTCTTCTAGGCAGGCCAAGGTGTGCATCCTCTCAGAGGCAGGCAACCAGCACAGAAGTCCAAGAACAAAAGACTGTCCGGGTTCAAATGAGGGAGCAGCATGGGCAACAAGTAAGCAAACTCTCCCACCACGTACCAGTTCAATAGTTTATATACCAAATACATTTTCTGTACAATTACCTGATGATGACAAACTCCTGGCTGAAGTTTGCTCGCAGACTCACGGACACTCTGATAGGCTGTCCAATCAGCGCCGGCCCCCTGTGGTAGCCAATCACGACGTTGGAATCCAGGTTTAGCTCCCCCTCCTGTGGACCGTTCAGACAGGAGCGCTCCTCTTTGGACTGGTCTGGTCCTTGGTCTTGTTTTTCCTTTAGAATGACTGATCTGAGAAAGAACAGCTGCCTCTGGGACTGCAACTGCTGGTCCTCTTCACAGTTAAGGGCGCTTTGAGAAAGAAACACCAAATCATTATGAGTTCAGGGACTGGCTCTCATATTTGGATACTTAATAGTAAGAGAGACAAAATTGTCTCTTTGATCCTTTTCTGCATTGTTTTCAGTTGCCTTTGTTTCCCACAGATAAGTGTGCAGTCATCAAAACAATAGGTGAACAATGTCATTTTAACCATGTCATTTAATACTGTATTGTAATGTAATGTTTGACATTTCATAAACTTTGGCTCAGGTGGACAAGAGGTGAAGAGAGGAAAATGAAGAGGAGAAGGCTGGTGGTTTTGCTGCTGCACTGAAGATAGGGCAGAGGAGGAGTGGAGCTGAAATTAGTGATGGAGGGGAGAGAGAGTGCATTTCTATATAAATATCTTGAATGCACATACCCAGAGAACTGGAGGTGGGGGCTTTCCACAGTGGAGTAGTAAAGTTGGACCTGGTTTTTTGGTGGATGTTGAAATCTTAATCCCTCTGGATTTTGAATGTCGTCTTCTTCATTTTCATCATCATGTCTGAAAGAAAAAAAATCCTCAGACACAAAAAAGTTTGTGTTCATGTCACAGTGACACCACAACCTCCTCGAATACCTGTAGTTTAAAACTGAGCTGGGGGACAGGTCAGAGCTCTGTTTAACTGTCAAAACTGTTAAAATGTACAAGTTGGGTCCTGGTTCACAAATCAACATGAATCAGTAATTATTCATGTTCAAATTGTAGTTATCGTTGTTGACAGATGTCCAGTGGTCCCCGGTCAGTGCTACACACTCCGCCTCTACCATCTTTTTATCCTTTGCGGCTTTCTCTGCGGCATCTGCTCATGTATTCTCCTAATGTTAGTTCGCCTCGCTGGTAGTTTGCAAGATGGGTCACCTGTGGCTGCCTGGAGAACAAGCTCGAGCCCATCATCCTCAACCACGCTGATGGGTCGGCAGCTAGTGGCTCCACTGAGCAAGAAGGTTAGTTTGCTTGTGTGATAAAGCTGCGCTGACGGACTTGCCTCGGTAGTTTGACAGCGACTCTTCCCGGCATTTCAGTGCTTGACCCGGTATCAGCATTCGTTAAGAGATGCTTTGTGTTTAGGTGGTACCTGAGACTTGTAGAACTCCTACAGTAAACTAATTCCACATTGCATAAAGTGCAAACAACCTTAGACTTGTCGATGTCTCCATTGGGAAGCTTTTTAAAAATGAATTTTCCCTGAAGCACCCAGTGGCACCCAGTGGCTTCGTAGCTGCACCATGTTGGCGTGTGGCATTCATTGTGTATTTCACAATTGCTACAGGTTCAAAAACTCGTTGCCTCCTACAGTGCAATTTGGCGAGGTATACAGCCACAATAAAGGTGAAAGTCATCATAGTTCGCTTAATATAAACCCAGCTCTCTGCCCAACTTTGAGAATAGATTAACGGCAATATTTTTTATGTCGCCAGATAAGAGTCCCATGTTAACGCCAATAATGGCCCACCACTAGTTAAAACAAAGCTAAAATTACAGTTCAATAACAGTCAAAGTGCTTCATACAGAGCAGTGCCTCTAGTTAGCTTCACCCTCCACGGAATGATGATAGCAGCAGTAAGATGAGTTTTCAAATCAAATTCAAATAGTATTTTTTCTTTAGATCCAATTAAATGAGTTTGATCTTTACCTCAGAGTTTGTGGATGTCGGTGTCTCAGTTTGTCCTCATGTCTCTGTCTTGTTCTGTTTTTTAGTCGACGATAAGAAGAGGCACGACTCTGCAGCTCTGCTGTTCTGTCGTCTGATTGGTCACCCTCTCGATCCCTGAACCAATCACTGGGCAGTGTCAGCGTGACTACACAAAAACCCAAAGGCGGCTGAAGGAAACAAAACAGTTTAAAAACTTGTTACAGACATATTATCCATATTCAATTACTATGGTATTGCCATTTAAACGTTGTGTTTAATACATTTTCAGTGGGATATTTAACATTTTAAACATCACAAACCTTGAAAAATCTGAGTCCTTTTTGAACTTACAACCACATGTGAGTAACACCTGAGCCTTGGTAGAAACCATTACCCTGTGTATTTGTGTTTTGTGTAGTTTATTTGTGTTTTACTACAACTGCATGTACTCTGCATTCTTACAGTGGCCATTTTGATTTCTATTTTACACTCAGCGGTCAAAATGTTCGATTTTGCTGTTCATGATGGGAAGGGATGGAATGCATATATCTGTAACAGTCTCTGCAGCTATTCTAAACATTCCTGGAAGAGTCTTTTGTTACTAAATACACTAATAAATCTGAACTTATCAAGCAGCACAAGTATCCTGCTCCACCATGAGTGCCAGATATGAACTGTAATTCCATCAATGACAATGCAGACTGTCTATGTGTCAAAGTCCCTTCTCGTCCGTCACCTGTGTAACACATGAGGCCTTTCTCTCCTCCGTCTCTTTGAAGGCATGCAGACTGACACAGGTCCCACTGGAGCCTGGACTCTGGTGGAACAGGACCCGGACTCTGAACTGGTCTTGGCCTCGCTCGTCCTCCTCCTTCTGCACATGCTCAGAGAGGAGAGAGGCCGACAGAGAGGGAGGAGAGGGCGAGGGGAGGGAGGAGAGGGACTGGAGAGAGGCGAGATTCAAGAAAACTTTTTAAACTACAGGTTGGAACATTTACATTTATTAGTACTGAAGAAAATAACTTGTTGCGCTTTCAGCCATGGGACAATACACTAGTAGTTCCCTCATCTAAACCACAGCAATGGGCAATATCAGTGATTTTGAGTCAACTTCAGATACTATAAAGAATTTGATGTTATCGAAGCAATCTAAGCAAAGATTTTTGTATAACGTGGAGTCTGAATTGGTGGAATATGAAGAGTATGAAGCTTCAAACCTTTTTACAAAAAGGTTTTCAGCACAATTAAGGACAATGTAGGATTACTCACACATGCATGAATTAATTTAAAGAGCCCATATTACACAATTTTATGTACTGTTGTTGTTATATTATAATGTTTCCTCCTGAAAAACATACCCAGAGTTGAGTTTTGTTTCATTCATACATGTTTAACACACAAACCCTGCATAATTACACTGAGTTCTTCTCTCAAACAAAAAACTCTATTCCAGGAAGTGTTATGCTGTGTTTTTAAACTGAACAAAAGGTAGTTGTTCACTTGAATACCACCACTTTGTGACATCACAAGTTGGAACAGAGTACTTTGAGCTTCAGATATGTAGACAGACTAATAATAAAGGATTACTAAAACATGTGTGAATGAAACAAAACACAACTTCAGATATGTTTTTGACTATGTAACATTGTAACATGACTTAAAGCTCACAAGAGTCAAACTTGTGCAATATAGGAATTTTAAATACTACTCTGGGTAAGTCATTTCCTTTAAATATGTGTGTGAAAGTCAAAAGTCTTACCTGAGTGACAGAGTATGGTCCAAAGGAAGCATGCAGCTCTGGAGGTGGAGCCCATGCCGAGGGAGGCATCAGGAGCAGGCTGCGAGAGGAGGAGAAGGGGCTCGAGTTGGAGAAAACCTGCCCCAAACCTGACTGCACCAGGGGTAAGTACTGCCAGGAGGGGGCGCTCAGGGACAGGTGCAGGGGGAGGGAGAGGGGTGCGGGCTGGGAGTGAACTGACAGAGGGGATGGAAGAAAAGAGAAGTTGGCGTGAAAGGAGGCAAGAGAGAATGAGAAGAGGAGTGAACATGATGAGTAGAAATAGAAAAAGATATGACTTTTAAGTGTCATTATTGTCACTGTAATGTAAATTTTTAAAGTTCATGTGTTGTAAGAGGGGGAATTACACTTCTGTGGGTTATTAGTTGATAACACATAACATATTTAGATCACCATGTTACTTTTGTTGGTGTGAAAATGCTATACTCATGGAAAATAATGTATAGTATTAAATGTTTTTTTTGTTTGTTTTTTTTTTGTGGTGGGGAGGGTCCGTCTGGTGGCAGCGTGACTGTTGACTCTTAAATAAGGTGTCTGGTTCAAACATGCACAAACAATTCAGAAAACCACTTCACGCATGTTTTTGATGAGGGAACGTTAAGACATGTGAGAAAAAAGTGGATGAAGTATTGTACCCCCTCTTTAAACATCTGATTAATTTTACCTTGCACAGAGACCCAGAGCAGCAGCAGTGTCCTCATGTTTTCAGTTCACAGCCGTGTCTGTGAAAAAGGAAAAATATTTAGTTCAGTTGCTTTTACATTTTGCATATGCAGAACAGTGTCTTTGTAATCACTCTGTTGTGAAGGTTTGGCCACCCAGAGGCTTCTTCACTTCTGACAGGCTTCTGTAAGTCACTGCCTTATATCTGTCTGAGCACAAGTTGGTTTATATTCAGGAAATATTTTGTCCAGTTAACAATTTACTTTTTATATGTTTTACATGAGTAAAACAAATCACAACAGGACATGGTGAAATGCTCAAAACTGTTTAGCAAAATTTTGCTTAAACTGACTTAAGACTCCTGTACTACAGGTTGAGACTCTATGAACAAAAGGAACAAAAACACTATGACTCAAAATTTTAAAATGCACCATGTCATTTTTCAGGTCGAAGGGCCACTTTTCTGAAATGCTCCACAGTCTGACATTAAACTGATCTATCTCCACAAAATGCAGGTGACAGCAGGCCACGAGACCAAGTTACAGATCATTTCTATGGAGAGGAGATCTCCCACAGTAAGAATGCATGTTTGCAATATATTTTTGATCAATAAAACAGCAGTAATTGAATGAATGTAGACAAATAATCAGGTAGTGGACCCCTCACATGAAAAGTTACATGGGCTCCGACATACCAGCAGGGGGCTCTGCATACTCTAGGAGAGAACAAACACATTTGACCCATCTGCTCTGGGTTCAAAGTGTGGAGATGAAAGCGTCTGCTGTAGATAAATATATCCAGAGGCACGTGTGCATGTCCACACTGCACTCAGGTCAAACAATCAAACACCAAACAAGCAATGGACCACTCACATGCAAACTAAACATGTGCATTTAAAGCTTCTCATGCAGCCTAGACCCACTCAAATTCATAAAGAAATTTCTTGGATATTCTTGAAATAAAGACAAGAGAAATGCAATGTGTGATTTCAATGGAAAGACTGGGATTAACCTTGAAATGTTACAAAAGGAGAAAAAATGTGTTTTTCAAATTCTAGAACGTGTTGAGGGAAAAAAAAATCTCTTCATTACATTGTACTGTGTACAAGACAAATGCATAAATGTTGAACATGATCTTTTCTATTTTAAAAATGATCTTTTCTGTTTCCGGTATTTATTAACTGTCATTTTTTCATTTGTTATAGGAATAAAACAGTTCAAAAACGTTTAACATTTAATCTTTCAAATGTGAAAAGAATCAGAATCATTCAAATTTAAGGGATAATTTTTCTGAAACCACAAATGGGATGTTTTCACAAACAATAATATGAGCTATGTGTAAGTAATATCAGAACAGTTAGATCATTTTTACAAATAAATTTGCATTATATCTTTGTCTCATGAGATGTTATTCCTTTGCCTGGACTGTCCGATAGTGCAGCATTCAATATAAACACAGTTATTTTTGCCCAGCTGAACAGAATGCCTTCTTACCTCTCTCTAAGTCCATTCCAGTCTGTTCTTTAAATGCATTTTTGATATTGTATTGAAATCCTTTTTACCAAAACAATTATCATCCTTTAAATGTGTTGCTCCGAGCTTCTGACAGCTGCAGGCATCACCTCTGCCTCTTTCTCTCTCTCCCTCCTCCCTTTCTCTCTCTCTCTGTTAGTCTCCTCTCCCTCTCTCCTCAAATAAAGGATTATCTTATCTCTTTGCCCCCCTCCTCTATTTCACTCCCTCTTTCTCTCACTTTGTCCTCTGTCTCTTTCTTCTCTTTCTCTTTCTCTCTCCTCCTTCTCACTCACTCTCTCCTTCTCTGTTTCTCTCCCTCTCCCTTTCTTTCTCTCCTTAAATAAAGGCTTATTTTATCTCTCTCTGCTCTCCTTCTCTCTCCTGCTCTCTCTCTCATCCTCTCATTTGTGTCCCTCTCATTTCCTTCTACGTTTGAGCAACACGGATTTATTGGTTTAAAACGGTAAATAATCCTTCTTTCTCCTCCATCGCTCACACTTCACAACATGCATTTCAAAGCACAGGGTTTTCATGAAGAAATATGATTGGACGTCAGAGTATTTTAATGTCATCTGAAAGCCACTAATAGGACATCTCCTTTATGTTAGTCTTGCTCAAGGAGTATGCAGTACAGGTAGTGGTAATTGAACTACCAACTTTTGGGTTAGTGTGTAGTTTGTGCACTAACTAGTAATTACACCGAATGTCAAAAGTACGACTCTGACTTCATTGCAAATCATATAGAGTCCCTGTTTAGTAAAGGTCACAGTGCTACCAAAATGAACACATATTAAATAATCATATCATAAAATTATACTTTTGTAAATTTGTGTTTGTGTTTTTAAACGTACAGGGTGGTAATAGAGCAACAGAAGGAGCTTAAAGCACAAAGGACGAGTGCAGAGAGGCTTAGCCAAATCTAAAAAGAAACTGCATTTTTTAACTTATCAAAATCCTGTGAATCCTTTTATTAAAAAAATGATTCAAATCCAGCGTTTGCAATTTCAGTTTCATTTGCGTTGGGTCTTACTGTGACAGAGTGGTTACCTTGTCTCTTGTCTTTTAGTATGAGGAAGACACTTTACGAACACAGGGAGGACATGGCTCTGACTTTGAGGATACTTTCGCTTTCACTTGATGTCCCTCAAGCTATAAGGAGATAGCATCATGAATAGACAAACAGGGTTATCACTGTAAACTTACATGGTAATAAACAAATATTATTATTATTATTAAATTCAATATTTTTGATATGTTATATTTTTTTGTACATATTTTTATAACGTGGCATGAAAAAATAATCCATAAGCCAAGGTAAAATCATAGACCGTATAAAGAAGTGGACTGAGGGAGTGCGACGTCACCCTTAGCATTCAGCTCCAGTCAAATGAAGCTCATGAGGCTAGCAGTTGGGATATCGAACCAGTTAAAATGAACGCTTTAAGACAAAAATGAGGAGCAGCAGTTACACCATGCATACACAGGGTGATTTTTGGCCCTTTTTGAGCAGATTTTTCACTTGTGCGACTGGATCGGTTTTCATGAAGAAATATTATTGGCCGTCAGCATATTTTAATGTCATCTAAAAGCCACTAATAGGACATCTCCTTTATGTTAGTCTTGCTCAAGGAGTATGCAGTACAGGTAGTGGTAATTGAACTACCAACTTTTGGATATGAGATAGCATCATGAATAGACAATCTGGGTTATCACTGTAAACTTACATGGTATTAAAAGGTACACATTTTCTTGCACGAATATTGGTTCTTAAATGATACTTAAATTCAATATTTTTCATATGTTATATTTTTTTGTCCATATTTTTATAACATGGAGTGAAAAAATAATCCATAAGCCAAGGTAAAATCACAGACTGTATAAAGAAGTGGACTGAGGGAGTGCGAAGTCATGCTTAGCATTCAGCTCCAGTCAAATGAAGCTCATGAGGCTAGCAGTTAACCAGTTAACCAGTTAAAATGAACGCTTTAAGACAAAAATGGGTGATTTTTGGCCCTTTTTGAGCAGATTTTTCACTTGTGCGACTGGATCGGGTTTGGCTTAATCGTGTAGCATACTTGGGATAACGAGAACTGATTGGCAAATCTTAGGTCGCAAGAATATCAAACCTGCTTCAAATCTAGTCGCCTCTCATGAGGGTTTCGCACTGTTGAAGCCGTATGTATAGTGTAAGAACATGAATCATTAGCTGTAAACTTTTAAACCCTACGATTTGGTCTTACAGTTTGAGCTGTGGCTGAATGAAATTATCAAAAATGTTGCACAATGTATGTCCGGCATTACTGATCAATCAATACAAAGTGAAAATCAGTGTTTTAGTAGAAGAGTTTCACTGCATTTTATTACACGCAAAAGTAATTGGACTGACTAATGGAAACTGATGCATTTACCTTTTTAGATATTTCATAGCAAAGTGGTCGTAATGTATTGGCTAATCAGATTTGAGCCATAATCCTGGTCAGAAGCACCTATCTAGAGGATTAACATACTGTGCATGTTTTATTTTAATAAGGAAACCCACGCAGACAGAGGGAGAACACGCAAACTCCACATAGAAAAGCCCCACACTGTCCAGGAATCAAACCACAAACCTGCTTACTCTCACAATGCCTATATTACATTTCATTTCCCGTCTATCTGTTGTGTCCTGATTTTATAACATGTGTATTCTGTGCCTAAATATTGTATTGAAGCGAGATTCTGATTCCCTGGAGGATAATCCCTGTAATCTGCGCTCATCTGTCATTGTTTCTGTGCGGGACCTTGGCGAGTTGTGGATTAAATCATTTTATATGTGACCTGACGAGAGGGATGAGAGGGGGGGATGCAGGGACAGATGGAGTCTATGTGCACAGGCAGGTCCAAAAGATAAAACAGATGAAAATGAACCAAATTATAGAAACATTTTTGTATTTTATTTGAGGAAATGCTTTAATCAATAGATAGCATGAGGTAACAGAGACTTTTTTTCATCACATTTCTGAAGTTAACTGGGTAACGGGGCCTTCTTAGTAGTTGGATGAGTTTGTGGCGTCAGTGGGTCCAATGCAAAACTGTTGCTGTGTCCTTATGCAAGACACTGGTTGCATAGACTGTTCCTTTTCCTTTTCTTATTCCATATTAGGAATTTATGGCTCCAAATTCACCCCTATAACCTCCAGCATTGTGATTTTAATTTGAATTTCATGAAGTCACGCTCCCTTTATCCACTTCTTTATACAGTCTAGGGTTGTTTGTGGTCGAAGGGGCAGATGGAGCAGATTGGCAGCCTGTCCCGGGGCAACTGTGGCCACAATAATAGTTTAATAGATGGAGTGAATGAATAATGCTGTGTAAAATAGTGCGGTGTCTTGGAAGTCATTATATTATTATTTTATGTTGACTGACGTGGACAAATGGGGGAAAGTGTTCTGCTCAAGGGCACAACACACAGGCACACATGTGACAATACTAGTAAACTGATTTATAGTTTATTCTCAAATAGTAACTGTGATTTCTCCTACTCCCTTTCCTTGCTATCTTATTGGAGAGCAGGATATCTGATCTTTTGACCTTTTTTTAGTACCACTTTATAATGTTATGAATGTTTGCATTATTATTATTATGCCAAACATTAAAAAGCAATAAACTTACTATAAAATACAGTCATCATCTCACCTGCTCGTCTATCATGGAGCTAGACACGTTTAATAGCAAACTGTGGAACATTCTTCACAAAGCAATGTCAGCACTTTCAACATTACATATAAAATCAAATGTGTATAAATATAAAAGAGGGCGGGGAGTGACAGAAATATCACAAACAGGAAGTTGGTCTAAACGATGCAGGAAACCACCGTCTGCTCCAAAACCACTGCACCTCACAACAGAAGATAAGTCACGTAGGATTTATCACGACAATTATTTTTTTATTTTTTTTATTTCCAACAATAATCTTAGCATTATTATTACACTAATATTTTTTTACAAAGTACATTCATGTGTGCTTTTATTTTAGATTTCATGCATAACAAGTTAAAATAGTTGAGGGAGTATCTAGCAATATTCATTTTTATTTATTTAGTTCTTTTTTTACATGTGATCAGTCCATTGAGTTTATATGGTTCAACTTTTTATACGGTTCATATTACTGATAATAAATGCTACACCATATCGTACATATTTTACAGCATTTTAGTACAGTATAAAAATAAAACTAGGAAAACACTGTACAAATTCACATCAAGAGAGGTGGAGTAGTCAATATCATACTGAAGTAAGAGTAACAATACTTCACATTAATATTACTCAAGTAGAAGCACAGATGAGTGCTCCAAGAAATGACTCAAGTAAGAGTAAAAAGTATTTGGGGAAACTACTGTACTACTCAACTAAGGGTAACTTAAAGAGCAACTGTTGGGGTGTTAATGTAATTTGAATGAGAAAACACTAATAAAGCATAAATCTGGTATTTTCAAAGGACATAAAAAAGTAAATCATATCTAAAGCTGAGCAGTGCAAGAAACACAAATGTTCAAATTATTTCATATTGTCAACAAAAACTTGGTCCGTTGTACTGTACTTATTTACAGTGGGAAGAGGAACCAAGTTTTTGACCTGAGTACTGATACACTGTACAGTCTATTAGAGAACTGCAGATTCAATGACCGCAAGTAATTTGGCATATTTGGAAAACTACTCTGCAAACTACTATGAACAAATCATGGTACATACATAGACTGTGTAAAGAAGTGGACCAGTTATCTATGTCCATTTTTATATACAGTAAATGGGCGCTTATAAAACCACATGTATGTACAAATTTCTTTTTTGATGATGTCAGAAGTTGTAGCTATTCCGATTGGACGGAGGGTTTCCCACCACCAGGCGATCTAAAGCTGAAGAAACAAAATAACAACAATAAAATGGTATAAGTTCTAAAAAGTTTGAAAATCCTTGACAAAATATCTTATAATGTGTCAGTATTAAATGAAATTGATGTTTAGAAGCAGCTGTTACCTGGGTAAGAAGAATGCTTTTGTCCATCCAGGTTTTTGTTCACTGTTTGTCCACGTTGGTAAGACACTGAAACACACAAAAACATGAAAAGGCAATGAAAAGAACTCACTTTAAACACTTGAAAATATACACAGGACATGTAAAGGTGCACTGTACTATTCACTTTTCTAAAGGAGGGTCCATCACCTGCTTGTTTCCATAGAGATACTATTCTTTGTCTGATATGTTTCACTGTTCGGTATTAAACTGTTGAACCAGGATGCTGAAGTAAGTTCTTAGTTTGTGAATTTTTTTCAATGACAATGGCAATAAAACGGACTCTGATTCAGGTCTAGGTAGTGGAGGAATGTAACAAAGTACAAGTAGTAAAGTATTGTACTTAAAGGTGTATGGAGGATTTTTTTTGTCAATGCAAGTTCAAAATAGTATTATAGACATACGGCAGCCTTGTAATTATGATGACCAAAAAAAAATGATGATGAAAATCCATCAACTGTGGATGTGGTGGAGCCAGATAAACTTCAGCCAACAGAAAACAAAACTACCTCGTTTTCTATTGGTTGTTGGGTTGTCATTGGGTTTACATGCGGCTCTTAGGCATTCCACAAATGCAAGGTGCTGTTTATTAAACTAATGCAGTGGTTCTTAGCGGCTTTTTCGAGCTGTAGCTTCCTCGCAGTTTGCACAAAGTTTGTTGCAATGACAGACAAGAATCCACCACCAGTTCACTGCAAAAGAAAGTCTGTTTTTGAGGTCAAAGGTGAAATTAGGTGAAAGGAGAAGCAAAGGGGAAAAGGAACGAAACCAAACGAAGGAGATTCTAGGAGATTCCAGTGATGGCTGCACTGAAGCAGAAGAGGGTCTAAAGATGCGTTGGAGCTAAATTACTTCTGGACTGGAAAATTCTGCTTATCACTGGGAAATGTAGTTTATTTCCAAGAGCTCGACAGACGTTTTTTCAGGACACGAATGTGATATTCTGTATCTGAAAACGTGATTTCCAATGCAAAGAAAAAGTCTGTTTGCTGCTGCTTGTTGTATTAGTATGTAGTTAGTTGTATTTACCAGTCCTGTGCAGCGATGAGGAGAGAACTTATTTTCGAGGATAAACTTCATTAAAAACATAAATGTAAATCTAAAGTAATTGCTAAGATGTTTTTATTTTCATTGTGGTATTGGTATCAGTATTGAGTATTGAGTTTATTCCTTAGAATCAAAATTTGAAATTTTAATATCATGACATTATTCAGATCTGAGCGTGTCCATATGAGATATATACATTTATTTATAATAAGTAATAACGTCTCCATAGAGACAAACAGGTAGTGGACTCTTCACCAGAAAACACACAGTGCATCTTTAAATAGTAACTCACCACTGTGACTCTGAGTTGGGCCGATCCAGCGGTTGTTTCTTTTGTTTGACACTGAAAGACAAACAGCACAGCGGTGTAAGAAGCACTGCCACAGCTGACCTGGGGCAGACTGGTAGAAATGTGGCTGTTAATCTGGGAAAACTAGAACATACTATAAAGTTCTCATGTTTTTTAATAATAATTTGGACTTGATTTGGTGGGATAGTACCTGTGATAAATATACACTGTAATTTTAAATCAGTCAAGTGACTGTGTCTGTGCAGAAATAGAGCAAGCAAAAAGTAGTAAAATATTTATACTAGCATTATGTTTGCAGTATGTTTGTAGGTAACATACCTCTACATATGTCACATGTGCTGAATCGAGTAGTTTAACCTGTCATATGCACTTTGAATCTGTCTAAGTTGTTTCTACAGTAGCTCGGCAGCAGCTCAGTTGGTAAAAGTGCTTGTCCACTGATCTGAAGGTTGGCAGTTTGAATTCTGCTCTCAACATAAAAAATAAACCCCATTGTTGGAGCAGTCAGATCCACTGATCAAAAGGTTGGTGGTGCAATTCTAGCTCCCACAGTTGAATGCTTTTGTTGTGTCCTTGGGCAAGACACTTAACTCACCTCACCCTTAGTCTCTACTTAGTGTCACACTGGTGTGTGAATGAGTGAGTGGTTTTCCTTGTTGTAGTGTAAGTGTTTTGAGTGCCTTGAAGGCTATATAAAAATGTGACCATTTGTCAAACAAAACAAAAAAACAACTTGTTGATTTAAGTTTACTTAAAGTAATTTATAAAGCAAAGTGCAAAATATTATCTGTAAACATTCAAAGACTATTGAAATAAGAACCAATCTAACAGAAACAGGTCCAAAAACTCAAATTCAGAACCCTAGGTAATAGAGCAAAGCATCGCTGTGAAAGAGTTCATTTGTCAAATAATCATGAAGAAGAAGAAGAAAACAATAATGGCATTTAAATTATCCATCAAAACTACAACTTTGAGTGTCCGTTTGCGATAGATTACTGTATGTGATTTAAACAAATCCACAAACCTTCATCAACAATGCCTCCACACAATAATTCTCCAGACATGTACAAAAGCAGCAACTTGAAACTTGATGCTAAGTGCAGTAGGTTAATTGGCAAAATGCAATTATAATGTAATAAGGCTATGAACGAGGAGTGAGTTAGCATAGAGAGCAAAGGGTAAGTCAGAATGTCAAAAACGAAAGTGGAATTTATAAAACTGAATTAATATGTTGTTTTTGTTGAATATAGAATTTTCAAAACAATAAAAAGTAACATGGTGATCTAAATATTTGTTAGCACTGTTAATGTTGTTCATATCTTATATTATGAATGAAAAAAATAAAGAAACTGCTAAAGATGGATAGAAGTGACAGTAGCAGTTAAACACTTCCATGTAATGTCACTACTTTATTCCCGTAACCCCTGTATACTTCTCTTTCTCATAAATATGTAATCTCATGTTTACATTTCATAATCTGTGAGTTTAACCCCAACAGCAGAGATCGGGATTAAGATTTCACATGATTAAAGATTATGCCCAAGATACAATAGTGTTTTAATCCAGAGA
This sequence comes from Scartelaos histophorus, assembly GCA_000787155.1. Lineage (NCBI taxonomy): Eukaryota > Metazoa > Chordata > Actinopteri > Gobiiformes > Gobiidae > Scartelaos > Scartelaos histophorus. Next base: position 854 of record KN494726.1, on the reverse strand, counting down.
ACAATGAGAAAAAGTCTATTTAAAACACAGTCTCAGATGTGCGGCATGAGCAACCTATAAAATATTACATAAAAATATACTTCCAGTCAAAAGTCTGGATTCAATCTCTTCTGTGTTTTTTATGTTTAATACTTTTTACATTTTATATAAAAATATTTTGTAGAGTTATGTAACTTTATTCATATATTTAATGTATTTTAATAATGTAGTAAACAAAAACACAAACCTTTGGTAGTGTACATATCTATTTAGACTTTGGGTTGCCAGATCCTGTGACTAAAACTAGCTCACCAAAGGACTGTGATATGGTGATTCATTTTTAAAGCGGTGGCAGTTGCCGGTCCAGTACTCACGTCTCTTCTGCAGGGCCCTGACGGTGGGTTTGCTGAAGAAGACGAGCAGCAGAAGCAGCAGAGTCACACTGAGCAGAGCTGTGGCCACTCTGAAGCCCACAGGCTCCTGCACAGGCTCCAGCACAGGCTCCTGCACGACCACCGGGGGGCGCACCACTGCACACACAGGGCAAATCAGGTCAGACAATGAGGACAAGAAAAGACATATACATTTTGGGAAAGGGGTTTTAAGAATTAATTTGATTAAGTCTGTCAAAAAGATGTGGTATGATAAAAACAAAGCCATGCAATAATGTGCAGCGCAGATAAACCAAAGGTTTAACTATAATAGTTTATCATTTATTAAAATTAGTTTTTTTGTTTTGTTTTGTTTGTTTTGTTGTTTGTTTTGTTTGTGTGACATTTGCGATTTGCTTCGTGGTTGATTCCTGTGAAATTGCGATTTTGATTCATTAGCGTAGATCTCGCAGTCCTAATGGGAATCGTGCTGAATTGGCTCAG
>JACN01142599.1:0-17648 GCA_000787155.1 Scartelaos histophorus | reverse complement strand
GGAGAACCACAGAGAAGGAGAGATCCAAAAACAAACAAACAAACAAACAATATTTTTCTAATATTTTAAAACTTTTTCAGTGGGGTTTTTCATTGTGTCAGCATAATATCTGCTGAACATTCTACCATAGAAATACATGTAGAACCACCAGCATGATGTCACTGCAAAGTATGAAAAGAAATGTGTTCAGATATAGCTTAAATATCACCCTATACCTTCACATCTTTTAAAACACAAGTACTTTCTATTCTTTCCACTTTCAGCACTTCACTCACTTGTTTGTTTCTTGCTTGTTCAATTCAAATTGTCATGACACCCTGCAAAAAGTTGAAATTGAAGATTACATAAGACTTATTCAAAGCAAAATCTGCACACGTGTTATGAGTAATTCAGAGCCGCGCACTACTGTAAAACTTTTGAAAGTGCAGCGGGTTATTACTTAAAATTGGATCTCATTATTAATAATAGTTTCCATCCTGACTTAGTGTGGGAGAGAAGCTTTTAGAGGAAAATTGTCCTATTGGTTTCTATGCAACACCTCTGCATCCGGCCATCAGCCTTCAGAGCAGAGTTAAACCATGTTATTATATATAAGTCATAAGTCTGTAGGCGACTGGTCAGCGTGTTGAGAACTGGCACATTTGATTATAAACTAACACATAATATAATATACAGTATTGAGTTGCATCTTTGTTCTTTTTGTCATAAATTAAGCAGCTATTTATTTACCGTATTTTTCAGACTATAAGGCGCATCTAAAATCATGACATTTTCTCAAAAATCAACAGTGGCCTTATAATCCAGTGGCCTTATGTATGACCTTTGGTTGTGTTTAACCTCCAACCGATTTGATGTTGTCCACATGAGTCTAATAAGGTATTAGTGGGCGAGTCAGGAGGAGTAATATGTTGGCCACATATAGGGCGACTGTGCAACATACCGGTAGTTCTGCCGTGTGGTGTTCAAGGACCCAAAATGCACCTGTTAAGAGACATGCACCATGCAGATTTCAGCTTTTGTATTTTTGTCTTATAACTGAACAATGTTGATCCGGGCATGTTTGTATTATTTTTGTATAGCCCAAAATCGTAACAACAGTTATCTCGGCAGGCTTCACAAAAGTGTTAAATTAGCAAACAAAGATGTCAGAGAATGAGCAGAACAAGAAAAAAAATTAAATAAAAAATAAATAAAACCTCGAGGAGAACCACAGTGAAGGAGAGATCCACTCCCATGGACGGACAGGCATAAATGGCCAGGACGTATCCACTGCCAATAAGGTTGTAAATCTGTAGGCCAAGGCTATTGGCAGAAGGAAACTACTGATCTAACAGGACGAGGACAGATTAATCCAGGATATGAAGGAGGGAGGGGTCCAGGTCCTCGACACTAGGGGGCACCGCAGTCCAAATGGGAACAGCAGCATCTACAGCTACAACTGAGAGTTATTGTAAATGACCTGAATAAAGTTCGATTTATCCGACACACGTTTTGTTTCTCTTATTGTGCCTTATAATCCGATGCTCCTTATGTGTGGACAATGACACAACTGACATATTATTTGATACTGCGCCTTATAATCCTGTGCACTTTATAGCCCCAAAAATACGATATTCATTTATTCATTCATTTACAAATCAGTGTCAATTCAGCTTCATATTTTTAAATCCAGATTGTGTAACATTTTAGCCTTAAAAGTATAGACATAAATAGGTTTTTGTTTGGTTTGTTTTTGGATACCGCAAGTAAATACATATGTTCTGTCTCGGAGAAGGTTGCGTCTTCATAAAACTGACTCTCGACTGACATCGTCAATGCAGAATGTCCCAAAATATGGCTTTAACTTTCTATTTCCATGGATTCACGCAGGAGACGTCACATTCTTCCTCCGCAAAAGCTTATTTTGTACCTGTGTCATATAACCAGACTCTAATAAAACCATCGGTGGCTTTTTTAAATGTAACAGGGATTTTGACTCTGTCCCTTTTTTGTTCTATGATTCACGATGGTTATTTTCTATTTGTCTGTTGGGAAACCTTTAATTTAGCAGCTAAATTTAACCCCACCCCCCTCCTCATCAGCAGCGTTTTGGAGAGATTTGTGAAGATAAATGATTCTGTCTGCTGACGCCATCACATCTGGTATTTATAGAGGCAAATCACGTCCACCTGCACATTCACTACAGCAGCTTGTGTCAACAGTTTGCTTTGGTTTAGCAATATTTAGATTCGGGCGTTTGAGTGTCTGTTTGGGGTGTGAGGACGGCATACGCAGGGGTTAGTATTTTGTACTCGCAGGAAGAAGTTTTTCAGCCTCATCATGCAGTACTTCTCTTTCTCTCTCAAGGATCTGAATTGTAATGTTGTGTAGTGTTATAACCTGCTGTTATAGGCAGGTTCAGTTTATACAGTGGAATATTCTAGACAAAGCGGAACCTTCACTAGAAATGTTACGCAGTGCATCTTTAATTGACTCCATATTATGCAATTTTCTGATGTTATAATGTTGTTTTTCTTCATCACAAACAGACCTGGAGTTGTGTTTTGTTTTATTTGTTTCGCACATGTTTGACACACAACCCCTGCAGATTTCTTCAGAGTTCTTTTCTCAAACTGAAAACACTACATTTAACACAAACCCTGCAAATGTAGGATGGGTTCTTCTCAAAAGGGGAAAACACTTGTTACACCTTGTGATGTCATGTGGTAATACAGGAAGTGCTCCACTGTGTTTTAAACTCCATACATTCACTAGAATCATCTGGCATTTCAGACCTGGAATTGCCAATCTCTTCTGAACTTAAGGTAAAAAATTGCTCTTAACTTGAAAACTACCACGTCATGACAGGTGGAAGAGAGAGTTTTAAAGGGATAGTTTGGGTTTTTTTGACATGAATCTGTATGGCATCCCCGTCATGCACACTGACTTACCCCCGACAGCATCCCGTGGGCCGAGTTCTTGCCCGGTTTTGGTGCTGAAGAAAGTAGTCCTGGAAGTTGGCCGGTGTCACGAAAATAAAGCGTTTTTCTTCTCAAAACAATATGTGTTCTGAAGAGTGATACATTTGCATTACTAAATTGTAGTCAATGAAAAACTCAGCTCCCATAATTGCTAGGTACTATTTTCTCTCTATTCATATCCTTGCACTGCCGCCAGGTGACAGCTGCTTCTGTTTCACTGTGTTTAAGGGTCGGAAAGTTGACGGCAACATGACTATGACAGCGATAACTTACCCAAGCTTATATACTTATGGCTCTAGCTCTCACGTTAGCCCTCTCGTTAGCTCTCACGTTAAGTTCTCACGTTAGCTCTCTCGTTAGCTCTCACGTTAGCCCTCTCGTTAGTTCTCACGTTAGCTCTCACGTTAGCTCTCTCGTTAGCTCTCACGTTAGCTCTCACGTTAGCTCTCTCGTTAGCTCTCATTAGCTCTCTCGTTAGCTCTTATGTTAGCTCTCTCATTAGCTCTCATGTTAGCTCTTATGTTAGCTCTCATGTTAGCTCTTATGTTAGCGCTCTCGTTAGCTCTCATGTTAATGCTCTCATTAGCTCTAATGTTAGCTCTTATGTTAGTTCATGTTAACTCTTTAGCTCTCTCGTTAGCTCTCATGTTAGCTCTCTGGCATTATGGCGTCATTGGTCTGAGCACATAAACACTGATTTGTGCACGGCTCTCTCTTGCAGCAGCGCAGTGATATGAATGGAGAGAAAATAGCGCCAAGCGAATATGGGGTTTGACTTTTTCGTTTTTTGATGCAAATGTATCACTCTTTTAAACACATACTATTTTTAAAAGAAAAAAAAAACGCTTTATTTTCGCGACCCCAGGTAACTTGCCGAACTACTTCTGTTAGCACCAAAACCGGGCAAGAACTCGGGTCATGAGATGCTGTCGGGGTCTGTGTTTATGCCCCACACACTGCTCACGGGGATCACGTACAGATTCCCTTTAAGATTTGGATAGACTAATAATATAGGGTTAGTCAAACGTGTGAATGAAATAAAACACAACTCCAGATATGTTTTTGATGAGATAACATTACAAGATGGTTTAAAGCTCACAAGAGTTGACTTTGCGTGATATAGGACGTTTCAGGTTAAGGTTAAATTTGACCTAAACCTCAAAGCCCCCGTGACAATCTGGAACAGTGGGTGTTGCAGTGCAGCCGGGGGATCTCCAGATTTTGTTGGTCAGGACTACCTTAGCTGGAGGATTTTGTGCATGTTTTGGGTCGACGGGGGAAAACAGAACGCCTGGAGGAAACCCGCCCACTCATAAGGAAAACATGCAAACTCCACACAACCTTCCTGCTGTGAGGCGATAACGCTCGTCTCTCTGCGCTGCAACTCGTAATAAAATCAGTTTGCATAATACGTCTTTCTTTAAACATTATTCCCTCTTCCCTCATTTGCATCAACACAAACACATGCAAACGCCTCACATCAGATTTAGTCAAACAGCATTTTTGTGAATCCTTTTTATCCACTGCTGAAAAGTGCAAACTCAGACCGAACTTCCACACTTGAAATAACCTTGCTTAGACTCAGTACACGACTTCTCCTCCTAATTTTAGATGTGCTGATTACATCGTTCCTCGTGTTCAGCATCTCACACATGCTGTTTTATGTCTTCGTAAGTTGCTGCGTTGGGCGGCTGTGATATTGCGCACGGTCGCACAGGTTTTATTAGCCATCTGAGAGGTCAGAGTTCAAAGGTCAAACGGAGCGTGTCAGGGAGGCTAATTAGGCAGTGCTGCGGCGGCTAGCATCAGTGCCGGGTTAGCGCGCGGATAATTGAGGTGATGTTTGAGGTTAGGGAGGAAGAATTTGGGGGTTTTGTCACAGAGCGAAGCGTTTATATTTTAAAATGGGTTTTGTCTGTCCCAGTTCTATACTTTTAAAAGGAAAGAAAGATTAGTAGACCTAAATATTCCAACTTTACTAATCCAACTTAAGGCAGTACATGATGTTGATGATCCACTATGTAACTTTTTGGTTTGTTTCTATGGAGATATGGCATTAAACAGCTTTTATAAGTCAAAAATACTTGGTTTGTCTCTACACATTGGATTGGGCTCCATGAAGATAGAGTAGAAGAAACCGTCCACCAGAAAAGTTACACAATGCACCTTTAAGTAAGGTAAGGTGACGAGGGGAAAAGTCTGTAAAGGGTAAAATTGGCCATAAAATTTACTAATTTAATCTTAACTTGGTTCCTTGTCAAAACGTCATCAAATTTTGAAACGGAGACAGACTTTTCTAAAATATAAATGGCTTCCTCAGTGACAAAACCATCACCACACAAATTTTTCCACCCTAATCGATCAGTATAAATGTTGTGCACTATAAAGTAATCACATGTTTAGTTGTTTTCCAAATTCTGAAAAACAAGTTGCCATTAGCAATATTGCAACCAAACCATCTGGATCTATACATATTATATACCTCATCCTATTCAGTGCGATAAAAGCAGGCGATTTGTAATTTTTTCCTGGTAAAACTTGTCTGTCTCCATGGAAACATGCAGATGAATACACTAAGCCAAGTTACAGGTCAGATTTGTGGAGATGCGAGCCCACGCTGAGTACAATTACATGTTTTTCAAGCTATTTTTAGCTATGAAAACACATGTGCTTGTATAAATACAGATTAGATTAATAAGAGAAGTGGGTGGGGGAGCCTTTACCAGAAAAGTTACATAATGCACCTTAAAGTGGTTTGAATATGGCAATAGTCCTCAACAACTCCAGCTGTTTGTTTGCTACAGCTTAAAAACAGAATCTGCATGTTGTCCTGGGGTCGTTCACTGCTCCCGTACAGTCGTTTTCCACGGTGAAGAATGGGTCAAATGTACAACTGACAGCTTGAAATGTCTGAAAATAATCTTTTAATAATCTGTTTTTCATCGTTTTAAGGACCAACAATCTGCCATAGCACCAGTGCATCTCACCGATGTCACACTTTGACCCTAAACCAGGCCTGGATCATAAAGACAAACTCTGTGGTGGTCCAGGTGGCTCCAGTGTGAAGCAGCCGGACATTTATTTAGTCCTTTTGAAATCGCAACTCTTAAGTGAGAATATACTTGTTATTCAAATCGTGGTTGTCTTAGTGGCTGAATGCTGAAGTGTAGAGTTGCTCTATAACTATAAATGAGCTGTTTGATTGTTTTAGACACACACAAAATGAAACAACAAACAACAGACTTATACGCCAGTCCTGTTTTGTCATCAGAAGTGACTGAAGCAATAAGGATTAAGCTTGTGTTGTTCTTAAATGAAACACTTTACCCATAATTGGGACTGAGGGAAATCCGACTTGCAGATACAGGGAACAAAAGTAGTTATATTCAAATAGAGCTTTAAATCACAGGCATTTTGTGTTGTATTCTATTACACCGCCACATTTACCTGTCCGTTTAAATCATCCGAGGTACATAGTGTGGACGAGTAAATCCACATCTGCACAGACAGGGCGTAAAGGAAGTCACAGAAGAATGCTTACATTTTATTTAGACAGCGCCCCACAGGCCCTGGGACAGGCGTCTGCGCAGATGCCTGTGCGCCTGTCTGCAGACGGTGGCTTTATGTGGCGAGCACAGTGTGAGCCATTTCAACAGCAGCTCCAACAACACCGACTCTGATCATCATGATGTTTACAGAGACGCCAGCTCCCTATGGGCCCTGCCTATTTCTAAAGAAGTAGTCTGCAGACAGTTTCTTTAATTAAATCATTTTAGATTAATATTGAGATTTAAAATGTGTAATGATCCACGGGGGTTGTACATTTCAAATATGTAGCAGGCTCAAGCACAATATGTGAATTTTACTAAAGAATCACTAGAGTTCGTCACCTGCTTGTCTCCATGGAAATGTAATTATTTTGTCTGGAATGTTCCACAGTATAGAGTATAGTATAGGTTAGAGCTCTTCTCTACATTACAATTCAGATCTGTGGAGAGTCGCCCCTATTCACAGAAATAATTAATGTATTTTTTAACAATAAAAGTACCCATAATGAATAAACGCTACATTTATATGTTTAATGGGACTTCCCAAGCAAAGCAATAACATCTCCATGGAGACAAGTAGGTAGAAAAGCTGCACACTGCACATTTAAGTGAGTTTTAGTCCTACACATCCAGGACTCGTTAGCTTTAGGGCTCTGTATACAACATGCTTAGAGGTTCCTATTGTATTTGCTAAGTCAGAATGGACTTTCTCTCCTTTCTGCCTCTCTCTATATATATTTGGTCCTATATTTCACAAAGCTACGTTATATTTTATATTATAATAGTTGTTACCTTATCAAAAACATACCCAGACTTGTGTTGTGTTTCATTCACACATGTTTTTAGTATTATTCTGTCTACATCGCCAAAGTTCAAAATCCTCCACTCCACCTTGTGATGTTGTATAGTGTTAGTTTTCATGTTAACACCTTTTGTTCAGTAGAGATTGGCAATCGTCTGCTTGAAATTATCCAAATGATTCAAGTTAACGATACAATTTTTCCATATATTTTGTAATGTGGAGTAGACTGCAGTAGAGTGCAGGATTTCTGAAACAAATCTTCTGTGTTGCATTTTGATTTATAGTCATCGTGTCTCAATCTGTTTTAGGGCGCCAGAGCATATGTCTTCATTAACTTCAGGAACAAACAAATACTAAATATAAATTCTTCTGTAAAGCTTTAGATGCTCTTTTGTGGATCCGGGTTTTGAAACTGGTCAGATTTGCCCCGTGCACAAAGCAGTGGACATCCATACAAGTCTCTTTCTCAGATCCGACTGTGCTGCACCAGATCACACATCTTTGGTCTTCATAAGAAACAAATGACTCTCCTCCAGTCCTCTCTCCTCCTGTGTTCTCCTCTGGTGCTGAGATGGTGTGAAGGACTCTCATTACTCACAGCAGATGCTGATTGTGATCTCTCTCTCTCTCTGTTTGTCTGTCTCTCTCTTCCTCTTCTCTCACTTTTCATCATATTTCTCTCTTCTTCAGTTCCTTTCTCACCCCCCGTTCCTCATATCTCACTTTTTTTCATTCTCACGTGTCTGAATAGAAGTTTAATATTTGATCTCTAACACTCAAAATCCTCCTTTCCACCTTGTGATGTCATATAGTGGTAGTTTTCAAGTTACCAGCTGCATTTTGGCTTTTGTTCAGTCGAGATTGGCAATTGCTGGACTGAAATTATCCAAATGATTCTCGTGATGGTGCATGGAAATTGAAAATGGAGCCTTTCCTATATTACCGCATGACATCAGCGTTTTCAGTTTGAGAGAAGCACACAGCCTAAATATGCAGGATACAACAGAAGAAACATAACGTAGATCAGAAAATAGCGTAATATTGTCCCTCAAGATCTTCTTTTTTAAGCTCACTCTCTTCTTCTCTCTTTTTTTCTCTTTTCGTCCTTCCATCCACCTCCTCCTTTCACCTCCCTTTGTCTAATAAGGCCGACCGAATCCCCTCTCATCCTCCCTTCTTTACCATGCAAGTCTCGTGCGCTTTTATACGAACCATCATGTCACGCCGAAGTCCACCTGGGGGCTACTTTCAACACCGCTCTCTCCAAGTCCAAAGATAAGCCCGGGATCAATGGTCGAACGGCTCTTAACCTGCTTTTAATATTTCATAAGTGGAAGAATTCGCAGTCAGGGCTCCCAAAGCATGACACAGAATTATTTAGGAGTGAATGATCCTTGGACAGGAGATGGAGAGAGATGGAAAGATAAAGAGGATACCCGAGCTTTTTTTCTGTGCCTGTTGCTCTTGTATGGTAAAGTATTGCATCATCTGTTTGCTCGGTGGCGTTCGGAGTTTGAGAAATGGTTGTTTCTAGGTGTTCAAACCAAGCGCTGAATCAAGAGCGATACGACAAGAAGATCTGTAACGGTGGGGGACCTCACGGCTTGATACAGTGAAATACGAGGAAAACGAACACTAACATTTGAAAGCTTTCCTATAAAAATGTGTTTAGTTTTGCTCTAAAATGTCAGAGTGAACCATAAGCGGTGTATATATAAATGGACGTAGCTTATCTGCTGGGTTCCAAATAGGAAATGAGCATCAGGACGCTTCCGGCTCCATCAACTCTGGCTCCATTTCACTTTGTATTGAAAAACCGTTGCTTCTCTTTCTGTAATTGCTGCTCTCAGGCTTCTCGTTTCAATCTTAAAATGTTCGTATTAACCCGCTCTACATGATCCTGCTGTTTTTATTTCACTGTTTTATTCGTAAATCAATTCCGTTTTGGGAGTATCCTAATTAGAGTAATCATCAACAACTTTCCAATCTGACAGTTTCGCAGATTGGAGGTTGCAATGCCGTTGTGTCTTTGGGCAAATCGTTTTACCCACCTTGTCTTTGTGAAAATGATGTGTACATGACTGTTAGTTGCTGCAGACCCATTGGCAAAGGCTGGAAGAAAGTCTTTGTCAGTCTGCTCCAGGAAAAAGCTTATGGCAACTGAGCCAGGAGAGTGAATGAATAATTTAAAGTTTCTTAAATGACTTTCTTTTATGTTTTAATAGTTTTTATGTGCAGAAAGGTGCCATTGTGTTTGAATTTGGCTAAAATGTGCCTGTAAATGTCTTGGTCAAGGCTCAACCTTTGTACGAGACACGAGTGGACTTCAAAATTACAGAGCAGAAATACCAGTTATGAGTTAAATTACTCACTTTAAGTTTTGTTTTTATACGTAAAAAAGTACCATTGTTAATCTCAGCAAGGAATATTCTCTGCATTGCGTGAATCCACCACAAATGCTGTAATCTAAAACTGTTGAAAGCTGCAGGCATTTGTAGTGCAGCAATTGCAGACGCTTTCCAAGACCCCTCATTAGAATCAAGATCAGTACTATAGACTATGGACTACGGACTACAGACTACGGACTATAGACTATGGACTACGGACTATGGACTATAGACTATGGGCTATGGACTATGGACTATAGACTATAGACTATGGACTACGGACTATGGACTATGGACTATAGACTATGGACTATGGACTATGGACTATGGACTATAGACTATGGACTATGGACTATGGACTATGGACTATAGACTATGGACTATGGACTATGGACTATGGACTATAGACTATGGACTATGGACTATGGACTATGGACTATAGACTATGGACTATGGACTATGGACTATGGACTATAGACTATGGACTATGGACTATGGACTATGGACTATAGACTATGGACTATGGACTATGGACTATGGACTATAGACTATGGACTATGGACTATGGACTATGGACTATAGACTATGGACTATGGACTATGGACTATGGACTATAGACTATGGACTATGGACTATGGACTATGGACTATAGACTATGGACTATGGACTATGGACTATGGACTATAGACTATGGACTATAGCCTATGGACTATGGACTATGGACTATAGACTTTGGACTATGGACTATAGCCTATGGACTATGGACTACGGACTATGGACTATGGACTATAGACTATGGACTATGGACTATGGACTATGGACTATTTGTTAGCTTGAGGATGACTTTGTCGATGTTTAGACTGATGCAAAACCACTAGGAATGGGGAATATTTACATAAATTATATCTTTTTTTATACCAATGGCAATATTTCTTTTTGTTATGTAACCCATCAGAATGTGGAAAATTGTGCAAAAAATGTGCATTTAAATATCTTGGTTAAGACTTAAAAGTGCACAAATGTCACTTTATACACTTATTTGAAAGACTGCAATTAAGTTTGTTCACTATTATTATGTTTTAATCACTTCACATATCTCCGAAACTACAATTGCACTTTGATCAGCATGCAAACGTGGGACCTTCCTGATACGAAACTAAAATGCTAAGCACAACACGTCCACCTACTACACTATAACTTCCACAGACATCCCCACCAGCTTGTTTTGCTCGCGCTACCATTTGAATTTCAAGAGATATGGAACCCAACCAAGTCATTTTCAGCCCGTATTATTTACTATGATTCTCAGTAGAGCTCTGAGTGTAGCATGATGCATTATGGGAAAGATAAAACTGCCGATGTCCTCCAATGTCCTCCTCTGCACAGCACATCTGCTTATCAAATACAATTAAACTGGCATCTCGGAGTTAGATACAGGCAGAACATCGAATAAATACGAGCTTCCAATGGTGATTAACACGACAAAGCTGCTGATTTTTTGTACCCTCGAGGCTCATTTGCTTCTGGATATTTTACTTTTTTACTCCGCAAAGACCTCTGTGATTTGTAGGAAAGCTATCCATGCATGCCAAGTGCAGCCACCCCCAGAGCGCTTCAATGTGATTCATAGCAATTTACATTTTAGATGCTTCTCAGTGGCATATGATTGTAATTCCTTTTTTTTTTTTAAAGAAACCTCTATAACCCCACATGGTTCGATCATGTTTTTCTATCAAAGCAGGGAAGTTGGAGCTAGAACAAAATGTATTCTTCACATCACTGGACTTTGTGTCATTTTATGGAGGTGTCCTGCCAGGAGGTCAAATTCATTCTCAGTGGAAATGCATTTTGGAGATATAGGAGGTTTCTGAAGTGGAATAGTAAAATGTCAGTCAATTTGTATGTTTATTACATAGTTTAGAATCCAGGCATGCCCACGCAGTTTTACTCCGATTTTTCTACCTATCGTACACTCTTATGTCTTCTATTTCTGAGGGAATAGTTGTACTTACATGAGCGCAAATTGAACAAAGTGAGCTTAAGGTTTACACTTTATTTGCTTCATTTGTCTGCTGCATTTGACCCGTGCTTAATGCTGCTGGGGAAAGTTGTGGGTGCTGCAGTGCCTTGCTCAAGGACCCATCTCCATATACTGCTAGGCTTGGTCAGGACTAACTTAATGTTTAACAGTAACATTTTTATATAGCGGTTTTTCACCTTCGAGGCATAATACAAATACTATAGGCGAGGTAGGTTAAGTCTCTTGCTCAAGGACACAACAACAGCAAAATCAAGCAGTTAGACAAACTTTATTGATCCACAAGGGATTTTTTGGGGCACAGCAGCTCACACATCACAATATATTAAAAAACAGACAGTAAAAGTAGAAATAGCCATAATAAATTCTGAAATAAGTCACAAAAAAGAGCGATAGAGACAGGTGTCAAATTATATAAATGTATTTGCACATGTCAAAATAAAATTGGAAATAAGTAATACAAATCTTACTTATCTTAACGGTAACATTTTTATATAGCGGTTTTTCACCTTCGAGCCATAATACAAATACTATGGGCGAGGTAGGTTAAGTCTCTTGCTCAAGGACACAACAACAGCATTCATCTGTGTGTTCATGTTGGCAGCGTTTGCGTTAAACAAACACAAACAGTCTTAAAGTCGAGCTACTATTAGATTTAGACAAACTTTATTGATCCACAAGGGATTTTTTGGGGCACATTAGCTCACACATCACAATATATTAAAAAACAGACTGTAAAATTATAAAGCCATAATAAATTCTGAAATAAGTCACAAAAAAGAGCGATAGAGACAGGTGTCAAATTATATAAATGCATTTGCACATGTCAAAATCAAATTGGGAAATAAGTCATAAAAATCTTACTTACGTATCTTGTCCTGTAGCGATGTCAATCAATTCAAGGTTCACACAACATTTCTAAATTTGTACAAAATCTTGGAAATTGAAATATCTTCTACATCCAGTCAAGTGAAAGCAAATTTGGTTTGGTGGGAAAATTGCTATTTAGGAGTAAAATTTACAGCAGCTATGAAATCATAATGAACCACGTGTAGTTGCGTAAACAACTCCCTCGGTGTTTTTCCTCATAGGTAATTAATTTAACACAAACTTTTTACATTTCCAGTTTTTGTTTTATTAGATTTTTTGTCTATCTTGAACTTTATATTGTTGATTGTCATGAAAACCATTGCACGTGTTATTATGGCTGTAAAATGCACTATTTACATGAGATAATCCTCCTTTAAACCTCTGCAGAGTCGTTTAAAACATAAAGTTAAGTTTATATATTCAATACGATAAGAATGACATTGGACGTTCCCAGTGCACGATGACATTCCCAAACGGGCTGGAGAAGTCCGTACTTACCCAGTCTCGTGTGGTCCTTTCCGGAGTATTTTGCACTATTTCACATCTTCAAGGACTCAAGGACGCAAAAGTAATGAATATCTGATCAATCTGTCTCCAATCCATCATCCCACAGACGCAGGCTAGTGGAGCTAATCATAAGAAAGGAAAAGAGATTTATCCCCCACCGAAAGCTCGCCATTATTCTGTAGTCGCAGTACACCGCCAGTCCACCGGGGGGAATAAACCGGCAGCCCTTCATACATATTTATACAGCAGGAGCATTCAATATTATACGTGTTTGAATAACATGACAATAATGAGTGCTTTGAACAATGTGTTTACAGATGTGTGGTAATATAAAGCATGTTCATGACTTTTGCTGCTCTGAGAGGGTTTTGCTTTATGTGTTTTGCGATAAAGCGTCGGATAATATTACACCAGAGAAAGAAAAGCAAGTATATTTGGATTATTAAAGGGTCCACGTCCTGCTGTTTTCTGATCTATGTTAAAATGCTGTTTCCTCATCACATTTCAATTCATTTACGCATGTTTAACGCACAAATCCTGCTTATTTAAACACACACCTGTTCCATTTTGTGACTTCATGTGGTGTAACAGGACGTGCTCTACTGTGTTTTTAAACACCTTCAGTAGCATTATTTTTGGATAATTTCAGCCCTGGAATTGCCAATCTCTGCTGAACTAAATGTAAAAGGCGGGTGTTAAGGTAAAAACGACCACTGCATGACATCACAAGGTGGAACAGAGCATTTTGAGCTTATAATAAAGGATTATTCAAACATTTACACATACATTATGAAACAAAAGACAACCCCAGGTATGTTTTTGATGAGTCCATTTTGCATAATGTAGGACCTTTAGCAGCTATTGGCCCACTCTGTACAAAGTATGATTGTGTATGTAACTACTCCATAAATTAAAAAAAATTAAAAAAAAACTAACAAAAATCCCCTTTTGTTCCAATTGACAGAATTTAGTTTTATTTTGCGATACTTCTTCAATTAGCACAAAATGAAATCATATATTTTTTATATAGGTCTTGAACCATATTACTGATATTTAAAAGTTCTATTTTACATCACATTGACTGTTAAGTTCTTTTTAGCCATATTGTTTTCTCATTAAAAACATCCCAGGAGTTGCGTTTTGTTTCATTAACACATGTCTGAGTAAAAATCAAAATGTTCTGTTCCACCCTCTGATGTCATGCAGTGGTAGTTTTCAAGTTAACAGCTATTTTTTACCTTTAGATCATACCTAGCAATATTAGGGCTGAAATTTAGTGGAGCACTTCCTGTTACACCACATGACATCACAAAATGGAACAGAATGGTGTGTGTTTAAATAAGCAGGATTTGTGTGTTAAACATGCGTAAATGAATTGAATTGTGATGAGGAAACAGCATTATAACATAGATCAGAAAACAGCAGGACGTGGACCCTTTAATAATCCAAATATACTTTAGCTTTTCTTGCTTTCAGTTTGAGAAAATAACTCTAATAACGCTAATTATTCAGGGTTTGTCATTCCTATGTGAATGAAACAAAACACAACTCTGGGTATGTTTATGATGAGGAAACAACATTATAACATAGATCATAAAATAGGGCAATATGAAAGATACTCTAAAGATACTCAGGTTCTGTGTCAGTATCAATATGGAACATGATGCACTTTACTTACTAACAAAGCTTAGTTCATTAGCACCACAACCATGGACTAAAGATGGAATAGAACGGAATAAAGATGGTGGTCAGTCCTGCCGATTCAAGACCCACCTCCCTTTGTAGACGATACCTTCAGGCTGAAAGATGAAGAGATGAAGAGACACGGGGCGTTTAAATGGGGCTTCTGGGTAATTGAAGGTCTGATTGAGCTGAGCTGTGGTTCGCTGGAGAGGAGGAGATGGAGGCTGAGGCGTGGTCCTGCCCCTGAAACACAGTCAATCATATTAACTCCACTTAATGATCACCCCATTTTATGTTTGTGCACAAGCTTAACATTGCACCAGACTTAAAAACTGATCCTTTCCCCTTTTGGATGGGTGATTCTATTTTTAACGAGCACAGCGTAAAACCGATATTACGTCTCACCTTATATGTTTTGATATATAGCTTTGTTTTTAATTAATTTTAATGGTAAAAGGAAATCTTAGACAGCCCCAGAACTGCACACAAACCGCTGTAGCTCCGTTTGTCGGGCGCTTTTCTTAGTATAATTTTAGCCTTTGATCGAACTCAATTATTCCTCCCAGAAAAAGACGTCGAAATCTCCTCCCAAAGTTTTTCAATAAAGTTTTTTATGATGAAAGATGAGTCTAATAAAAAGCAATAACACTGGCGCGCTCTCATTAAAAACTACTTTGTCATATTTCAAACAAAAATGCAACAAACCAGGAAGAGGGCTGACTTTATTCACCCATTATCATACTAATTACAAAAGACGCACAACCAAAGACACACAGATGCTGCTCAAATGGACGACGTCTGTAAATAAAGAGGAAACAGACTCGGAAAAGGTTCAGAGATGTCACCACTGCCCATTTATCATTATGACAAATTAGTAAAGCGTGTATTTATAGGAGGACAAAATGCCAGTACTTTATTTTCTTACTTTTATATCCTTAAGCTTTTAGATTTCACCAATCCCTCCATGCTGCCTAATGGGAAACATGCAAACGCCTCACAGAAAGGTCCAGGAGGTTTGGGAATTGAACCCACAACCCAAGACTTTATTTCTCTTGATTACATAGTGCACCTTTAATAACTGCGTTTAAATGTGTGTGTTGCAATATTTTCGAATCTATGTTTTAATGTTGTTTCCTCATTAAAAAGACAGACTAATAATAAAGAGTTACTAAAATACATAAAATACGACTGCAAAATTACCAGTGTCTCTGATTTTACTACTTATACATTTTAGGGGTGTATTGCCATGAGTTTGACGATACAATACAATAATCTGCATGTCACGGTTCAATATATCCCGATATATCACGATACTAAAACATAGGACAGTATATGGAGATTTATATAATAATAATTGCTTCTATTAATACAGTGAAAATGTAGTTTAGAAAAATGTTTAAATCATTGAAAAAGTGAATGTTACTAATGAATTTTTATGAAAAATCTTATTTAAAAAAATAAATTCAGATGCATTTTGAATCAATTTGAGATTTGTGCAATGAAGTATCACGATATATCACTGAATCATTTTTTTCTTACACCGCTTGTATGTGTTTGAGTAAAATTAACATTTTTGTTTCATTCTGTAAACACCAAACACAATTTCTCCCAAATTCCAAATGAAAATATTGTCATTTAGAGCATTTATATGCAGAAAATGACAAATAGTCAAGATAACAAAAAAGATGCAGTGTTTTCAGACCTCAAATAAATAAGATCAAATAGATTTTAAAACAACACAATAACTTAGGAAGAGTTCAGAAACCAATATTGGGTGGAATAAGCCACATCACAGCTTTCTTGAACACAGCAGTGCTTTTATACTTTTCCTCCTTAAATAAGATTTGGTTGAGGTTATCACTTAATCAGAATTCAACAGAAATGGCCGTCATATGTAGAGATACTGATTTTTGTATTTTTTTTTTAAATGCAGTGGTCTCTTACTTTTTCCAGCTGTATATATGAATGAAACAAAACTCCAGGTATGTTTTTTATGAGGTAACATTCTAACATGGTTTAAAGCTCACAAAACTCAATTTCCCATAATATAGAAGCGTTAACAGCTCGTCACTGCACATGACATCAGGCAGCTCTTATTATGACGCTATTGCCTTTAATGAGGAAGTGCATTAAGAGGCCTCTTGTTTTACTGTTTGCAAACAAGCATCTTTTTTCAGATCGATTCTTTACCGCTGTGAAAAGTGATCCGCCCGAGCGTCCAAAGGGCTTTTTCTCCACACAAGTACATTGATTCTGATTTGGCACAGTCTTCTCTGTGGTTTACGACTACACTATGAGATCTCTTAAAATGTGAGAGTTCCCTTCAACCTTCTGCTTAGTCGATACAAGAAAATGTCTGAGGTTTTGGGTTTTAGATCTGCAGTAATCTTCAAATAACTAAGGGATGTTGGAGATTTACACTCGTGAAAAAGAGGACTTGGCTACCAGGGTTTAATAGAAGTACGAAGCTTTCAAAGTGACAGTACCAGTGATATTGAATTGATGATGAGAAGAATACTTGGAAAATGTAGTTACAGATACTTAATACTGATATTTTTATGTATTTTGTATTATTCTGAAACAGGCTTAAATCAGAGTACTGTTCTGAATACTTTATTTTAGAATATAGTGTAAAAAAACAACATAAAATCTAATTCCAATTACAGCTTTGTTTTTGTTGCACTGTTTTTTATGTGTTAATTTATGTCTAACTAGAGACAAAAAAAAAATCACGCATTGACACATTGCAAAAGCTGTTTTCTTTTTTTCTAAACAGTATTGTGCAGCCAAAGCCATAATTGGTGAATGAATTACTGTGTGTATTCCTTTGTATTTATTTTATTTTATTTTATT
>KN494725.1:9658-20746 GCA_000787155.1 Scartelaos histophorus | reverse complement strand
ACATTTCATCCAGGAAATGAATGCTTGGCTCTCAGAAGGTTTATTTCTCTCTCACTTTGTTTATATCTCCCTTTTCATGCCTCTTTCTATCTAGATGTACCTCTGTCCTTTCTTTTCTCTCTCTATCCCCCCATCTCTCTCTCAGCTCTCTCCTTTCTTCTTTCTCGTCTCTCAGGAGTATCTTTCCTCCTTTGCCATACACTTTCTTTTTCCTTTTTTGTGCTGGGACAAACTTTGCTAAAGGGCTCAAGTCCAACAGAATCCATTTGCTCTAAACGCCGTCTAAGCTGTCCGAAGGTGACTTTGGGTTCACTGTTTATCTGCACATTTCTATTGAATTTTCTGATATAAGATGGATCAAGTATTGCACCCGTTCAATCTGATACATGATTTATTCAAGACACTTACCCCAGCTGACCCGTGTGAGCGTGAACGTGCGAGATGTGGTTACTGGTGATTCAAGGGGCGATAGAAACCGACTGGCAGCCACATCTCTGTCAGTCTGTCCCAGGGCAAATCGCTGGGTTTATTCTGCATTGTATGAAGTTTAGGAAGAGAGTCATTTAAGGAGTTAAGACCCGATTTTGACAGTTAAAAAATTGAACTGCACTGCAAAAAGCGTAAGATATAAACACTTAAAACTGTCAGAAAATGATTTAAAAATGATCTTACTGCATGGACAGATCATTCTCTTAAAACAAACTACCTTTACACAAGATTGAAGCAGTCTCAGAACTATTAAGTGCATAATAAATCTGAAAACAAGATGAATAATATGATATAAGTTTTAAAATGTTGATCTTTATGTTATAATTTGACCATTTTAAATTGCAATATTCATGTAAAACTATGTAATACAAGAAACAGGTTTGGTGACTTCAGCATTTTAAAAAAAGAAGGCTAATGCGTGTCACCGTAAATTAATAGCTGCAGATTGTTTTGTCTTCTAAACATTTGTGAGAAAAAGTGCAAACAGTAACACTGACAGAATATTTCAGACCTCTCCAGACAGTTCAGTCTTCATGTAGGCTTGGTTTGGTCCTGTTCTAATCCTGGTTTAATACTGCTGGAGTTCAGGTTTTGTTCTGAATTTAAGGAGCGTTCACCATCCTGGTTGCGACCCAGCCATAGGAAAAATGTGTGGCTCATCTGCTGCTCAATCTCACCTCTTAAGATCAGTTTGAGCTTCTCGTATTCGTATCATTCTGTGCTCGTTTGTTTCTGAGTTACTTCTCCTAAGAGTCCCCGAGGAGAAAGAGATGAACTAAAAAGAGACTAGACATCAGGAAGCAAAGGAGGTTTAGTTGAGATCATCAGTCGACAAAGTTAAGTATGTTTGGCGTATTACTTGTAGCTTACTATTTATATGCTATTTATAGACATATAATGTTTAGTAAGTATTAGGGGAAAAAAGTATACTTAAAAAAAAACTATAATAAACTAAACATAAGGACTCAAAGTATAGAACTGGTACAGCAGCTCGGCAGTAGCTCAGTCGGTAGAGCGTTTGTCCACTGATCTGAAGGTTGGCGGTTGGAATCCCCTTCTCGACATCATTGGTTGAGTGCTCAGATCCACTGACCCACAGGTTGAAGGTGTGATTCTGGCTCCCACAGATGAATGCTGTCATTGTGTCCTTGGACAAGACACTTAACCCACACCCCACCCCCTAAGCGATTCATCTCATGTTTTTCTCTTTAATTCTTCTTCAAAATAATCAAGACATAATTCAGATTAGGAGGATACAATTATGAGATCTCCTCTGTTTATCTCACTTCTCAAGTATTGCTCAACTGATGATCTCACTCAGCCTTCTTTGTCTTCCTGATGTTTTGTCTCTTTCTAGCTCATCTCTTGCTCCTCGTGGAAACTAAGAAGCTAAAACTGATCTCAAGAGATGAGCAGCAGATGAGCCACACATTTTTCCTATGGGCAGTTTCAGTCTTAAGCCACGATTTTTGTTTTTGGGATCGGGCTGAGTTTTGGTTTAATCGCGTGTCGTCCTTCGGTAATATACATGGAGTAACATGAACCGATTAATAACTCATGATCAGCTCCTGATCAGCAGTTGTAGGTCGCAAAAATATCAAACCTGTTTGAAGTCCAACTGCCTGTTTTGAGGGTTTCGCACTGTTGAAGTCATGAACATGAATTGTGAGGTGTGAACATTTAAACCCGGTGATTTAGTCGAACAGTTTGAGTTGGGGCTGAGTGAAACCGTTAAAAATATCTCACAGTGTACACCCGTCTTAATATAGATTTGGTTTGATCTTATTCTAGTCCTGGTCTACTCCTTGTTTAGTCCTGGCCTAATTTGCTTAATTAAGTTCCCGTTTAACCCCAGTTTAGTTTGGTGGTGACTTCATTTTCATCAAAGTGACAGCTTCTCAACACCTCATGTACGTCCACCTCCACAGAAACCAGAGCAAACTGCCAATTATTTCTGTTATCAGAGAAAGCGCCAAAACATTTCAAAGCCAGTCCCCGTGGAGCCTGGAACATCCAATTTAATAATACATTGACTCTCCCCGGCAATCTGATCGATCTATTTCATGATGAGAGACTTGAGCAAACTGGAGCAGAATCATGAATTATGACTGTGATTCTGAAGTGTTATTTAACTAGAACATAACCAGAACTAAACCAGGACTAAGCCAGAGCTAAACCAAGACTAAACTTGGAACTAAATCCTACCTAAACCAGAAGCACCCAAGACTAAACTTAGAACTAAATGCTATCTAAACCAGAAGCACACCAGGATTAAACTAGAATTGAACCAGCTCTAAACCACGACTAAACCAAGACTAAACCAGAGCTAAACTACAACGAAACCACAACAAAACCAGGACTAAACAAAGATTAAACCAGAACAAAACCAGAGCTAAATCACAACTAAACCAGAACAAAACCTGGACTAAACCAAGATTAAACAAGGACTATACACGGACTAAAAGAGAACTTAACCTGACCATAACCAGAACTAAACCACGATTAAACCAGAACTAAAGCAGAACTAAACCGGGACTAAACTGAACAAAACCGAAACTAAACCAAGACTAAACCAAAGCTGAACCCAAACTAAACCAGGACTAAACCTAGAGCTAAACCAGATGTAAACCAGGATTAAACAAGAATTGAACCAGCTCTAATCTAGACTAAAAGATTAAACCAGAGCTAAACCAAAACCAAAGCTGGGCTAAACTGGCACTAAAGTCAAACTTAACCTGAACTGAACCAGAACTGAACCAGAGCTAAACTAGGACTAAACTAAAACTAAACCAGAGCTAAACCAAAACTAAAGCAGGGCTAAACTGGCACTAAAGTCAAACTTAACCTGAACTGAACCAGAACTGAACCAGAGCTAATTTAGGACTTAACCTAGAACGAAACTCTACCTAAACCAGAAGTAAACCAGGATTAAACTAGAACTGAACCACCTCTAAACCACGACTAAACTAAAACTAAACCAGAGCTAAACCACCACTAAACCACAACTAAAGCAGGACTAAACCTAGAACTGAACCCTATTTAAGACCAGACCAAAGCCAGTATTAAACTAGAATATAAACAGAACTAAAGCAGGACTATACCAGAATTAAAGCAGGACTATACCAGAACTAAACAAGGACTATACAGGGACTAAAATAGAACTTAACCTGAACATAACCGGAACTAAACAAGCGCTAAACTGGGACTAAATTTAGAGCTAAATCAGGATTAAACTAGAATTGAACCAACTCTAAAGCAGGACTAAACCAGAGCTAAAATGGTACTAAACCTAGAACTAAACCAGAAGTAAACCGTGACTAAACCAGGGCTAAACCCCGACTAAACCATAACTAAATTAGGCAGAGATCTAAACTTCTAAACCAGCATCCAATCAAATATTTGTTAGACTGCCATAAAAAAGCTCAGATTAAAATAGAAATTGAGTAACAGAGCTTCAGATAGAACAGTGCCTACAGTTAGCGACACACCTCCAGGGAATGTCGCTAACATTGCTGCAAAGTATCTAAACCAGGATTAGAAGGACAAAATGATGTTCAAACTAAAATGCAAAACAACTGACGTACATGCTAAGATCTGACAGATTAAAAAGACCAAAGTAAAAGTTAGAAGTTAGAAGTGTATGTACTTTCCCACAAAACAAAGGAATAATATGAAAAAACATGTCGTAAAATCAGAATTCAACCAACTCCACTGATCTCTAAAGTAAACCTGAGGCCGTAGTCTACACAGTACAGCCATATGTTCTAGTCCAGAGGGAGCTCAGAGCCCAGAGGGACCCATTATACGAGCGAACACCATGAACATTTCAACCTCCCCGTGGGGTTTGAGATAAACTTAGATTATTTTAAAGATCTGTGAGACATATGGAAAATCAGAGGTGAAATCTACAGGGGGGAGAGAGTGAAGGAGATGTGGAGGAGACGAGAGAAGCAACGGAAAGTCAAAACTTGGAGAACAGTGAACTTCTTTTTGGGATGGAACATAAAGTGCTAGAGGACTGAACGAGATGTGCAAAAGAACCGAGGTGCATCACGGCTCGTACTGCAGTCCTCCCACATTGTTCTACCCCTTCTCTCCTTTTGTGCAATTAACTAGAGGAACATCTGACCAGGATAAAATAAGGACTATACGACATTTAACATGTAGCTGTGCATGATTTAAAGCGCTATTTTTAGTCTCCCCACTTGCTTAAATGTCAAGCCAGGACCGCACGCTTTAACTACATTTTTACAAAGAAGAGTGGAGGTCCTGCAACACACACACACACACACACACACACACACACACACAAAAACCAACAACCCAGAAGAACCCAAAGTAGACAGGCCAGTTCTAACCCGAGGAACATTAGAACAATCATCCTCACTTCAGATACAAACATGAAAAATCTACAGAAAAGTCTGGGAAACAGTGCTCATTTTTAAAGAATCAACAATCGAAGCGCCAAAATATTACTCATTTCAGAAAGAAGTTATATATTTTGCTGTGAATGAAACAAAAATTTTGGACAGGAAATGTCTTCTGCGTTTGAGAGACAGAATTCAGCAGCTGTGCTTGGATCATCTGGTGGAGGTTTTTCATGCTCTATGGTCCCGTTCCAGGCCCTTCTGGGTTCAAACTGAATGTGGGAGACCGTCTGGCAACCCATTTTCACTAAATCGAACATAATGCTTTTCAAAAGAAACTCAACAATGCTGTACATACGCAAGAAAACAGAAAGCAGAAAAGAAGCAGAAATGATGAATCTGGGACAAGTGAGTTTTGATTGAGTTTCTGATGCAAAGAGGGAGAGAGTTTCAGACGGTTGGAGCAAAGATGGAGAAGACTCAGTTCTCCGAGGTCTGGTACTTTGATTTAACTGTGGGAGTGAAGGTTTATCTTAAATCTCAATGTGCTCAATCCTTTTCTATTTTTTTTACTTGCTGAACTTGTTTTGCACAGCCGAATTTTCAAATCAACAGCGGCTGAAATACAGAGTGGAGGTAGTTGTTTTCTCAATAGACTTTTACCCTCTAACCAAACAGTTCATTTCCCTCTCTGCTTTGTTATCCACCACGAGCAAGACACTTTTGGTCTGTAATGTCTTAGGGCAGTGGTTTTCAGACTTTGTACCTTAAATACCCATGAATACAAATGATTCAGTATTTGTTAGAAAGAAGGAACACAAGAAGAATACAAGTCAGCATTTTATTTTTAGTTTTAATGGATTTACTGTATTGTTTTTTTCCACATACACAGTAAAATAATTACAATTTTACATCCTCCTTGAACCTTTCCAAGTGTCCCTCTTCAAAAAAAAATGGTTTAATATGACTGTGGTGCCCTGGACACATTGTGAAATTATTTTTGAAGTCAGCCAGCGGTCATTATGTCCTTAGGCAAGACACTTCACCTGCATTGCCTAGTAAGAAGTTGTGGCGTGTGTGAGTGTTGGTCGGACGGTGCATATTGAAAGGTGCTATAAAATGCAATGATTAAATAATGAATAAAATGAAGTTAGCTTGGCGTAGTTCTGCATTAGTTGCGATTCAGTCCTGGTTTAGTCCTGGGTTAGTTCTAATTCTGTAGTTGTGCTTTTGGGATATGAAGCCATGCAGTGACAGTTTTTATATATATTATTAGCACTTCAACTTCTTCTTCTGTTTAGATGCTTTTAATATAAACACTTCCTTTATGGTGTCTGCTGGGATTGGTTCATTTCCATATCTTTTTTCAAATACTTTCAATATCCTCCATCAGCTTTAAGACAGAAAATGTTTATGTGTGAACACCGAGTTGTCTCATTCATTTAAATGCATTTACTGAGCGATTCAAAGAAAAGAGCCGCCCACCGTGTCATGTTTTATCACTGGATTCTCCGTAGCCTGTAGTGAATGAGAACACCCCTCTCATCTCAACCGAATACATGCATATATAAAGAGAACGATGCATAAGCAAACAGATCAGTCTTGACATTACACCCGCTGACAATGTGAGTGAATAACATAGATAATCTCTTCATCGTGACGTCTAGTGGGAGATATCATGAAACATTTCTGAAAGCAGAGTTTGACAAGATGCAAATTGCGATGGCTTCTGGCTCCATAAACTCCAAAAACTGCAGTCCTGGCGGGGTGCTCGTGGTTTGCAGTGGCCCATATCGATCAGGGGAAGTTCAAAAAAGGACAAATGGTGTGACAGGTGAGAGTCTTGGAGAAGAGTAGCAAATGACTGAAGAACTCCGGGGTAGTGGCTTAGTGCAGCGTTAGCTCGATAAACAGAATGTTGTATACAAAACATGTACACTACACCTTGAAAAACCTGATGCGATGTGCCGTAGTTTCGTGAACAGAATGCACGCCGATTGTAATGTGATAGCGCTCTGAAGGGGGAGTGATTTAGCACAGGGAGAAAGGTGGTGTCCATCAAAAACAAGAGTGAAACTACTAAAACATGTTAATGCATTGGCCCATATTGCTCTTTTTTTCTGTTATCATTCTCTCTCTCAAAAAGAAAGCACTTTGTTCCACTTTGTGATGTCATATGGTAGAACAGGAAGTGCTCCATACACCTTCACTAGAATCAGCTGGATGGTTTTAGCCCTGCAAATGCCAATTTCTACTGAAGATAAAAGGAGCTGTTCACTTAAAGGTTTAGTTAGGTTCACACGTGTTTGACTAACCCTTTATTTTTATTTTTATGATTATTATTAACTTGGCTGGAGTCGTGAAAATAAAGTGTTTTTGCAGCAGTGCACAGGGATGCAAACGGAGAAAAAAGCAATTATGAGGTCTGACTTCTTCGTCAACAATAGTTTTGTGATGCAAATGTATCACTCTTCTCAACACATATTGTTTTGAGAAGAAAAACTCTTTATTTTCACGACCCCAGCCAACTTGCCGGACTATGTTAGTGAGCACCAAAACCAGGCAGGAACTTGAGGGCAAGTCAGTGTTTATGCACCACACTGGTGACGAGGACACCATACAGATTCATGTCAAAAAACCCAAACTATCCCTTTAAAACTCATATGTCAGAGTCAAGGCCCGCGGGCCAGAGAGGGGTTTCTATGGGGTTTCAACGGTGGTGCACTGAGCAGGAGGTGGCTTTATTTCATTATTCATCAGGGGTCATTAGCATTCAATTTTTGTACTTTACTTTATTGTACAAGTGCTCCCTGTTTATCGCGGGAGTTAGGTTACAAAAATAACCCTCAATAGGCGAACTCCTCGTCAGCTTTATTTTTTAAGTATAGGTTACAAAAATAACTTGCGATAGGCGAACTCCGCGAAGTCGTCAGCTTTATTTTTTTTAAGTATTAGATGTTTTAAGGCTGTAAAACCCTCATCTCACACTTCTCAGGAATTAACATTTTCTCACATTTCTCTCTTGTTAAAAAGTTCTCGCAGTTCAAATTTCAGTAGTGATCTCGCGGGCAGAGGTGCACAGAGCTCCCGTGGCCCGCCCCCTCAGTAGTGACCTACACGGGTGAGTTGGGCCCCTCCGGTCGCCAAGTCTGACTGTGGTCAATGGTAGGAAAAAGGGAAGGAAAACATAACACCACGTCTGTTTTTTATTATTTTTTTATCATGAGGTAACATAACGGCTTAAAGTTCAGAAGAGTCAGTTTCTATAATAGCATCACGCTATAGGTTCCGGGTTCGATCACTGAGTTGCCCGGTCCTTTCTGTGTGAAGGTCGCATCAGCCTAAACCTGCACCACGGGTAAAATCCTCCAGCTGAGGCCCTGACCAAGCCTGGCAACAAGATCATAGAGATGTGTCCCCAGGCCCCATGTGTTGCCCACTGCTCCTGAAGATGGAAATGCAGAGAAATAAACACATAGTTAGTTAAAGTATTATGACTTATGGCTTTTTTATGTTGAAATACACTATATAAATCAAAGACATTATTCTTCATGGTGTATCTGACTGACGTGTCTGGTGTATCTGAAGGAGATTTATGCATGCGTATTACGTATGTAGAGTGTTAAGGCGGGGCTGTAATATTATGCATGACCAGTGTACGGTGTGACATATGTTATTGGCTTGGGTTGGATTTATGCTCTCATTTGCATGCATTATAAAATAAGTCTGGCTATTCATCACAAACTATGACAGAGCCACACGAAAAACAGTTTAGAAAGAGAATCAATCCTGCGCTAATTTATATAGCACATAAAATACCCAGCTCCTCATAAGATCTCATAAGCTTAACATTGAGCTGGGTCTGTCCTGAGTTATGTAAAACCAATGATATTGTTGGACATTTTCTACTAACCCATAAACTCCACAGGCCATGGCCAAGGTTAAGCCTTCATATAATCACATTTAGAGTGTCTGTAACATTGAAAAGTAGACTGTCGTTGGGGCGCTGTCCTCTGCACAAAGTATCCCCTCGTCCACTACAGGTAGAAGCTGAGTCGGTTAGTAAATTCAAATCAAGCTCCCACTAGTGCATTCTGTAGCTGTGTTCTTGGGCAAGACACTGAAAAGTCCTGCATTACATAAAATCGACTGAGCTTTAAGCCATCTCTTAGCAAAAAGTAGTATGCTTAAAGTTCAAGTATGCTCCTGTGTACTTTTAGTGTACTAGAAAGTATACTAATTTAATACTTTTTTTGGACTACATTGGGCCATTTTAAGTTTACAAAAGTATTATTTAAGTAGACTTTAAAGTTCATTTTAAGTTTGCAGAAGTACACTTTAAAGTATACAACAAGTACACTCAACAATATAGTATCAGTGTACTTGGTGTATTTGTCACATATGCCATGATACGCACTTTCTATACGCTGCCATGTGCTTTAACAACAAGGAACTATTCATCAGAGTACACAGACACTAGGGGTGATGTGGGTTAAGTGTCTTGCCCAAGGATACAACAATAGCCTTCATCTGTGGGAGCTAGAATCACACCGCAAACCTGTGGATCTGATTGCTCAACCAATGATGTTTGTTACGTCAAGATTGGGATTCGAACACCCAACCTACTGTACTAGTTATACACTTTGAGTCCCTATGTTTAGTTTATTATAGTGAACTTTAAGTATACTTTTATAAACTTTATTTTACTTGTGCTTATACTTTAAGTTTGCTTGGCGTATTACTGTATATTACTATTTATATACTATTTATGGACTTTTAAAGTTTACTAAAATATAAGTTTTAGTATTTAAGTGTAAGTCTTAGTATTAATGTACTTAGTCTTAGAATTAGATTTTTCAGTATAACCCAAGTATATTTCACTATTCTTAAGTATATAAATAATATAGTTTATAAATAGTCAACTTCAAGTACACTTCCTCAGTTTTAGTATAAATAAGTATACTACTAGTACATCTTCTAGTATAACTAATATAAACTTTCTAAGGGATGTTATAATCAGACATCAGAAATTCCATTGCTGAAACTGTTCAAATGATTCTATTGAAGGTGTATGGATTTTAAAAACACAGTGGAGCACTTCCTGTATGACATCACATGAGAAGGTGGAACAGAGTGTTTACTTTCGTGGATTCATGTGGGGCTCATGTACCACTTAGACTGAAGCTGGGGACGTTTTCTATTGGGCTCACAAAAAGAAGATTGAGAGACACATCTGCAGAACACAAATCTGTCATCTGGTCGCTAAATCTTCATTATCTCACTGCAAAACATTTCAAACTCCCAAACCAATGCAGTGTCAGCCAGCTCGAAGTAACGACCACTGAGCTGATCCCAAAACTATCAGAGGGAGAGACTCGTTTTTGTTTTTTTTGCATCTGTTGACTCGTGGTTCCTACATGTTGTTTATTAAAATTTGCTTTTATCTCCAAATGTATTTATAGTAACAAAATCTGATGATACCAATTGGAATATGGATTGCACATGGACACCAGGTTGCCCCCTAAAAACTTTATAAAATATATTATTTTTAGATATTTAGTTTTATCTACACCAAATGTTGCACAAGTGATGATGTCATGTTGTTTTTACAGTTCATTAGTGCCTCAGAAGGTACAGCCAAAGTTTAAAAGACAATTTTCAGTTTCAGTTTTTTGTCAAACGGAATTGAAAGGCTTGTGTTTGACTCCAGTTTACTTATCGCTAATGTTAAATAATGTCATAATTTGACAGCAGACAGAAAGCACTAAGTCTTAGCTTCGCTTCATCATCCTTTTTGACTTAATGGAGTCAGAATTCCTCTTTGCCGTCTGTAACTGTCCTGTTGACCTGTCCTGATACACGATTGCCCCACTGAAGCGCTCATCTTTCTAATCAATAAAAGTCGATAAGACCACAGCGCGTGTATAGTTAGCGTTCCTATCTCTATCTCTCATGGATGCTCATATCTGCTGCCCTGTGTCTCTAGGCCACAGTTTGTCACTTAAACACACAGCTGAGCCACATTTTCCAACACCCCACGCTCCTCTTATCTCTGTTTGTTAATTAACTGGGCAGGACACACTGGGCTCGGCGCTGTCTGGAAGAAAAACACGTCAAATCTGTTCCCGGTACATGAATCTGTTTATTTACACTTGTGTGTTTGAACTGTGCTCATCTCCAAGCAGACTATCTCTGCTCCAGTGCGCTGTTTTTTCCTGTACGTGATTGGACG
>KN494724.1:0-12190 GCA_000787155.1 Scartelaos histophorus | reverse complement strand
CTTTGCCACAATTTTCCTCTTACGCCACAGTAAATATGATCACTTTGCTGCTTCCTCCGAAATGCCAAACTAAAGTAATATCACCAAAACTGCTTCCATTTCCTGACTGCTATGTTGCGTCATCTTTCTTTTTACGTTATTTCAAAACAGGGGTGTCACAGCAACGTCATCTGTTCCTCCACTTTTTCAGTGAAGGTGAGTCACAGGAGCAGTCTGGTTGTGTCTGGTTGAGTGAAATGTTCCTGTGGGCTGTAAACATCAGGCTTTCTGTGGTGTCTCTGCACTAATCCTGATATCTTGGTTAAATAAAACACCAAAAACGGGAAATGGAAGTTTGAGCTCCTCATCTGCACCACCAGAGTGACTGCTGGAGGTGTCGGCACAGGTGACTCTCTATATTAGACACGGTGTTTATTTGGAACCAGCAAATATTTATCAAAATAAGATGAGATAAGATAAGATTTATTAGTTCCACAGTGGGGAAATCCCAGTGTTGCAGAGCACAGTTCAAGAACAGCAGGAAAATGGTAACATGCAATAAAACAAGATATAAATAATGGCTTAAAAATAATTTAAAAATAGACTCTCAGTATATTATAATGTTATGTACAGTAATATGACTATGTTTATGTACAGCAGCATTAGACAGGATAAATATCAGTAGAGTGGCTTAAGTGAATTATATCAGAGATGTTCTACATGGTCTTCAGTACTGCACATAGATATAGTCGAATGACACATGTTCAGTGTTAACAGTGTTGGTTGTACAGTCTGACAGCAGCAGGAAGGAAAGATCTGTGAAACCTCTGCTTCACACAGCGAGGGTGAATCAGTCACTGAAGCTGCTCTCCAGAGCAGACAGAGCGTCCTGCAGGGGGTGACACTCATGGCCTGGCATAGAGATGACCTTAGCCAGAACCCTCCTGTCCTCCACCTCCTACACTGAGTCCAGAGGACGGCCCAGGACGGAGCTGGACTTCTCGATGACCTTGTCCAGCTTCTTTCTCTCCCTCTCTGTGATGCTGCTGCTCCACAGACCACACCGTACAGGATGGCTGACGTCACCACAGAGTCATAGAAGGTCTTCAGGAGTGGCCCCCTCAGTCCAAAAGACCCGAGCCTCCTCAGGAGATAGAGCCTGCTCTGGCCCTTCCTGTACAGTGCATCAGTGTTTTGAGTCCAGTCCAGTTTGTTGTTCAGATGAACACCCAGGTACTTGTATGAGTCCACTCTCTCAATGTCCCTTCCCTGGATGTTCACTGAGACAGCAGTAGAGTGGCGTTTGCGGAAGTCCACCACCATCTCCTTGGTCTTCCCTGCACTGATGATGAGGTGGTTCTGCTGACATCAGTCCACAAAGTCCTGTGTTAATATAAAACATACACCTACACCCAGCTTTTAAAGAGGGCCTGGCTGTTAATTGAAACCCGGCTCTTATTTGGTATTTGGTACATGACAGATCCATTTAAAGCAATAAAAACAACTGTAATTACTGTAATTGAATACATGCAAAATAAATAAGTATAATGCCATACTGTGGGACATTTCAGGCAAAGCAATAGCATCTCCACAGGTAAAAAAAAAAATCAGATGACAGACCCTCCACCAGAAAAGTGACCTAATGCACCTTTAAGTAAATAGTACAGTGGATACTTTTTACTTTTACTTCTCTACATTTGAGAGCAGGTATCTGTATTTTCTACTCCACTACTCCAAGTATTTTTTATGATAGTTTGAGACCTGCTGCAAAGGCTGAGCACTAATTTTTAACACGTCCAAAATGTGAGCAACAAAATTATAACAACAAATGAACAAATAAAAAGAGGTGGAGCTTTGAAGCTTTATTCAAAGTTAAAATCTGCATGTGATACTTTACTTTTTATTTTTAAAGTACTTTTACTCAGATTTTTCATCTGGTATTTTTACTTAAGTATTCTTTTCTGTACTGGTATATCTTCCACAGCTTGTAGACACTGTGCCTGGTGTGTTTTTGTTTACCTAAAAAACATTTATCACAGTGCGCTACAGCAAGAAGGTTCAGAGTGTGATTCCCGTGTCGCCAGGGTCTCTATGTGTAGACTTTGCATGTTCTCCTTGTGTTTGTGTGTGTTTCCTCTGGGCATTCATCCATCAACCCAAAACCTGCGCCATAGGTCAGATCCTCCAGACAGTCCTGACCAAGACCAGCTCAAGATCTGCAGATGGTCCCACTGCCCTTGAGAAGATGCCCCAGTGACACTGAAGGAAGGGTCAAATGCAGAGGAAACAGTTCCCTTCAAAGTAAAGTGTACCAGTACCTTAAGCTTAAAGGTGATGTTCCTGACCTTATATGTGTTTATATCTGGGTCAAGGCAAAGGAAAAAATGGGTGTAGAGCTTTTAAATGTATTAAGTTAATTCTATTTAAAGCTTGTATATTAAACAAATAGATTCTTTTGAGCTTTATTTAAAAAAAAAAAACATACCTGGAGTTGTGTTTTTTTCATTCACACATGTCTGAGTAATACTTTATTATTAGCCTGTCTACATCTCCAAAGCTCAAAATTGTGATGTCTTGACGAGGTGGTTTTCAAGTGAGCAGCTCCTTTTACCTTTAGTTCTGATCGGTAGTTCCAGAGTTGAAATTATCCAAATGATTCTAGTGAAGATGTATGGAGTTTAAAAACACAACACAGCACTTCATGTACCATATGACATCACAAGGTGGAAGAGTGTTTTCT
The DNA here is from genome assembly GCA_000787155.1 of Scartelaos histophorus. Classification (NCBI taxonomy): domain Eukaryota; kingdom Metazoa; phylum Chordata; class Actinopteri; order Gobiiformes; family Gobiidae; genus Scartelaos; species Scartelaos histophorus. The sequence continues at coordinate 9,471 of KN494724.1, read as the reverse complement.
GTTTTCTGAACTCAGAATATATGCAGGGTTTGTGTGTTAAACATGTGTGAATGAAACAAAGCACAACTCCAGGTGTGTTTGTGAGGAGGAAACATTAGAACATAGATCATAAAAGAGTGTAATCCAGACTCTTTAAGTACATTTTGACCCGTGCAGAAATCAGACTGACCAACAGAAAAGTCATACACACTTTAAATAAGAGTCAATACTGATTGTGATTCTGGAGTCCAGTGACTGTACGAGCAGCAGGTGCAGACCAAACAGACTGAATCCCCTTTGTAAAAAAAAGTTTATTCAAGTGTACTATGAGTATACTTATTTTATACTAAAGCTGAAGAAGAATATTTTAAGTTAGCTTTACAAACTATATTATTTGTATTGTTAACAATACTATAGTGAAGTATACTTGGCTTATAATGAAAAGTATAAACAAAAGTCTAAGACTTAGTACATTAATACTAAGACTTTTATATTATTAAGACAATTATACTTTAATACTAAAACTTATACTTTAGTAAACTTTATACGTTCAAATCCCACTCTCAACATAATATCACTGGTTGACCCACAGGTTGGGGTGTGATTCTGACTCCCACAGATGAACAATGTTGTGGAAAGACATTGTATAGAAATGTGACCATTTACATGGCAGTGATGGCATGGCATGACACGTGTACTTGTGGTATACTTTAAGTATGAGGTACATTGATAGTATATAGATGAGTGCACTTGTTGTATACTTTAAAGTGTACTTTTGCAAACTGAAAATGAAACTATAAAGTATATTTAAAGGATACTTAAAGAATACTTAAACTTTACATATTCAAATTTAGTCAAAAAAAGCATTAACTACTGTAAGTATACTTTTTACTACAGTAAAAGTACATGGTCTGTAGTATACTTGATATACTTATACTGAAGCATACTTATTAACATGAACTTTAAGTATACTTTTTGCTAAGGGTCTGCAGATGGTTTAAAGGTGCACTATGTCACTTCTAAGGTGGAGGGTCAGCTACTTGCTAGTCTTCATTCAGATGTTATTTCTTTGCCTGGAAAGTTCCACAGTACAGAATTAAACAATCTCTCTTGCATTTGTTAAATTACGGGTGTTTTATAGCTCAAAAATACCTTAAAAGAACATGAATTCTTATTATGTGCATGCTTGCTTCTCCATAGATCTGACTGTTAACCTGTGCCCATGTTGATTACCAAGTTCACTTCCATACTCTGGAAGAATCAAGGCAAAGCAGTAATCTCTCCATGGAGAAAAGCCCGTGGCAGACCCTTGACCACAGCAGTTGCAGAGTGCACCTCCTCCAAAGGGCTACGCTATACAACCTGCCTGAAATTAAGTGCAATATTTGGAAATCATGTTACAAATGAGCTTTCCACCTCCTGTAAACCCAGGCCTGGACTACTGTACACTCAGATCTGTGCCAAATCTACTCAAATGAAATTAGACCACATTTCTTACAGGTTTCATTTGTGGTTGTTGTTTCATTGATTGTTGTTGACAGCTAATTAGAATTATCTGATGACAAAATCTATAACTGTTTAAGCAGATCTATTGCTTCATTGACTGGACACAATAAGCCAATAACTGTCAAATACAATCTTTACTCCAAGCAAACTTACACAGAGCTGCAGTGGATTTTAATGACAAAAATATGTGAGGAGGGAAGATATGTTTAACTATTGGTTTATTTGGACAGATGCAGTAACACTGATTTAATTATTAATCTAGTCTTTAAAGGTACAGTATGTGACTTTCTGAATGCGGCACGTCACCTGCGTGACTCTATAGAAAACCATACTTCACTTCAGAACATTCTCCATGGAGTTTGGCACATTCTATATCATACTGTGCAGAACATGGAAACAAGCAGAAAGGCAGGTTAGATAAGGTTTGTGGAAAAGTCTTGTCAATGTTCAGGAGCAGATGGTTGGCCTCAGGCACAATTACCACACTGCAAAAAGTCAATTTCAAGACAGTAAAAAAGTCTCATTATGAGAAAAAAATATTTTTTGTGAAAAAGGAAAAATATCTTGTCTATAAGAAAATACTGCTTATTTCAAGACATTTATCTATTGTTTTCTTATTAAGATTTTGTTGCAAATATCATATATCTTATTCTAAGAACAGGCATACACAGATTATCTGATCAATTTATCAATACCAATTTACAAATTTATTTCCACAAAGAAAATGCAAAGCATCGTGTCAAGGGAAGCTCAAGCATCAGATCAAACTGTAGAAGAAGAATCACGTCACCAAGATGAGATTTCAGAGGCAAAGTCACATCTGTGTGAACAAAACTGTGATATGAAGGAGAGTCCACAGTGTTTTCACAGGAGATACATTCATTTGCTTGTGCCATGAATAAATTAAATTTTGAGAGACTTTTGGGGGTTGTCTTGTTTTAAAATTGCCATGATCCTCGTGTCTGTCCCCCTCCCTCTTGTGAGTCTCCTGCACCAGCTGCAGCCTCATCTCACCTCTGATCATCTCCAATCACCTCCAGCCTGCATCGGCTCGGTTCCCCCTCCACTCCTGCCACTTCATCAGTTTTCTACACCTGTACTCCCTGGATCTCACCTGGTTGTGTTTTGACTCATGCTCTACTGGACCCTCCTGCCCAGTACTTGCCTGCTCCACTGGACCCTCCTGCCCAATCCCAGCCTGCTCCACTGGACCCTCCTGCCCAGTCACTGCTCCACTGGACCCTTCTGCCCAGTTGAGTCTCCTGCACCAGCTGCAGTCTCCTCACACCTCAGATCATCTCCAATCACCTCCAGCCTTTATCAGCCCGGTTCTTTCTCCACTAATGCACTTCATCAGTTTTCTACACCTGTACTCCCCGGATCTCACCTGGTTTTGACTTGTGCTCCTCCGGACCCTCCTTCCCATTACCTCCCTGCTCCACTGGACCCTCCTGCCCAGTACCTGCCTGCTCCACTGGACCCTCCTGCCCAGTCCCTGCTCCACTGGACCCTCCTGCCCAATACCTCCCTGCTCCACTGGACCCTCCTGCCCAGTTCCTGCTCCACTGGACCCTCCTGCCCAGTACTTCCCTGCTCCAGTGGACCCGTCTTTACAACACCTGAGTTTTGGTTCCACTTTTTGGTCTATATCTGTGCATTAGAACGAAAAAATACAGCTTTGAGTGGACATAATTTTCAGATTTTTTTTTCTAATTTATTACTAAATTAAGGAAATGCATCTAGGTAAATGTAGCTAAAATCTAGCAATACTGATCTGAAATTTGAATATAATAAAAAAATATTGCTTAGATTTGACAGTAAGTGAGCAAGTTTTGCTTAAATCTAGGCTAAATTGAGAAAATTCAGCTTATTTTGAACTACATTTAAGTACATTTATATTTAGAATGTGTTTTTATTTTCTTAAATTTGATCATATATTGAGAACATTGAGAACTAATGTTGTTGTTAAAAAAAATCGAAAGTTTTCTAGACAAGAAAAATATTCTTACCCCTTTGGCAGATTTTAGCCAGCAGATCAACCAAGGCAAAGTGCTGGAGATTTAAGGCTGATAACAGATAAGCTAAAAAGTCCAAATATCGGCCTGGTATATCGTAAAAGTAATTTCTTCCATTTCTCTCCACTGGTAGAAGGGCATGATGGGGAGGAGTAGTCACAGGATTTCTGCTTGGACAACCCTGCTCTATAACTTAATCATGGAGAAGGGGTGAATATGAAAGGATGGCCCCAAACTGTGTCATTATTTCCATATTTTTGCCCACATTTGTTTTGCACTAAAATTATCCAGCCACAAAAATAAGAAATAAACATCTTTACTGCAGCATCTGTGGCAAAAATCCATCAAATACAATGTTTTTAATCCGATTGTGTGAAGAAAAATGCCTCTAAAATAGACATTGGAAAACAGATCTCACAGCGCATCCATCTTTCCCCATGGTAATAACAAATACTGCGTAAATCTGCTTACTCTGCACTCTGCTATTCTTCTTTGATGACAAAAAAATGCATTTCTTTGGTTTATTTTGTTTTGTATGAAAATCAATCTTAAAACTCATAAATCCGTATTTGTGTATGCAGACTTAATGGGTCATATGTATCTTTATTACTGTTAAAGGCTGTCGTAGAATATGAAAAACAGAACAAGTTAATGGGGAAAAAAGCTACACTGGTCTCTGAAAATCGTGAAACAGGCTTATAAACTCATCGTGGTGAATAATTAGGAGCTTTGAATGCAAAAGGAGTAACTTTAGATGCTACAAAACTTTGCAAAATGAACTCTTGTTTTTTCATAATTTAAAACAGGTCAAGTGCAGTGTCTTTTTTAAATAACGCACAAAATATGGCATTTCCTGATAGGACACATATATGCAAAAAACTAAAATCATATCTGAAGGAGTGCTGCAAGAAACGGAAATGTAAAAATCATTTCATACTGTCAACATAAAGCTTTTGTGACTTATACCATTGTTATCTCATGCAAAAGTACCTGGAGTTGTGTTTTGCATCATGTTTAATTTACTAACTAATTTATTATTAATCTGTCTACATGGCCCAAGCTCATGCTCCATTCCCTCCAAGTGTTTCTTCTGGAAGGTCTTCTGCCACAGCTGCTCAAGGGGAAAAAAGTGTAATAAAAATTGGAAATGAAGCCACTCCAACAATTAAATGGTGTCTAGTCCTACCTCCTCAGCTAGCCTCATGCAATGTCTCCATGAATATAAGAAAAACATACAGCTCACTTCATAAAATCAGTTCCTTAGTTATGTGCTTTGAACTCAGCCTAAATCTGCAGGGTTTGTGTGTTAAACATGAAAAAAACCCAACTCCAGGTTTGTTTGTGATGAGAAAACTACATTATAGCATACCATAAAATACCAAATAACAGCTGGGGTGTTTATTTGCCTCAATCACTTATTGGACCAGGCATTTATTTGAGATTGCTCATCTGATTAATTCCTTAACAACAAAAATCTTACTCAGCAAACCTGGGAAAATATGGTACTCAAATTCTAACCAGTATGACTAGAATTTAGGCAACTTTCTATACAGAGGTAGGTGAGTTAATTTGAAATGCTATAACAAAATGTCTACAGAGCGGGGAGTTTCCCATAGTTGAAAGTGACTCCTGAATTACAGAAAGTAATTAAAAACCTCTTGAAACATGTAGAAATGTCTTTAGCAAGTTAAACAAATGACAGACGCTGCAAGTGTGGAGCGTTCATCAACCACATTGAGACATGTAGCAGCTTTAGCTGAATAGTCGCTCGTGTGTTGAACGAATGTGCCTTTTCCATATATTTATTAGCCGTGTACACAATCACTGTAAGAGCTAAAAACATAAAACGTGAATTAATTTACATTCATGATTATAGGTCAAATAAAACATACAAACAAATACCGTTTTCCCCTTTCAGCTCGGGGCAATTCTGTGAGCATTCTCCTTTCCCAACCCCACCATGACACTTTAAAATCCCACAGAAAGGAAACAGGAAGTGATGCCAGCCACACACAAACTAAACCACTCTCTGCTTATAGTTTATGCAGTTTTCAAGTTTCATTTCTGTAGGGACAATACGAGCATCAGTCCTGCGTCCCGTTGGTGTAGCACAACTTGCAGCATGAATATTAGACTCTGCATTTATTTGGAACTGGTGTTTATTTATTTATTAAAATGTACACCTTCACCCAGTCTCTAAAGGGGACCTGACGGTTAATTGAAACCCGGCTCTTATTCGGTATTGTACAGTAGGTCAGGAAATAGCATCATATGGGCCCTTTAAGCAAGAGTAAATATTGATATTAATAAAAAAGTACTTTAAAATAGTTACTGCTAGAGTAAATGTAACATAACTGCCCCTCCTGCTCTCTGCTGTGGGGAGTGTGTTTGATCCCATGCTCCTTGGCTGTGTGTGGATGAGATGAGGAAGGAGGACAGAGCCAGTATAAAGTGCCCTTCAAAATAAAAGCTCTAATTGGGACCCTGGGGCTGAGGCTGCAGAGGGCGTCCTTGAACAGAGTAGTAGAGTGCTGCAGTGTTACTGGGAAATACAGGCTTTTGTTTTGGTGGGACACGGTTATACACATGTTTTGTATAAGAATTAGACATACACAGCTAGTACAATTTCTTAGGATAGAGGTACGATAGATACACAGAAATATTTCAAACAACTATAGTCAGAACTGAAGAAGCTACTTGATTGAATGAAGAAATGAATAGATAAATGCTCAGTTGTCTGGATTTACACAATGTTGAAGGGTCCATATTACACTATTTTATGTTACAATATTGTTTTCTCATTGAAATCGTGCCTGGGGTTGTGTTTTATTTCATTCACACATGTTTAACACACAATCCTGCATAATTAGGATGAGCTCTTCTCTCGACATAAAACAGGAAGTGCACCATTTCACTAATCATTTGGACAATTTCAGCTCTGGAACTGCCAATCTCTGCTGAACTAAAGGTAAAAATGTAGCTGTTCACTTGAAAACAACTGCTTCATGACATCACAAGGTGGAACAAAGCATTTTGAGCTTTGAAAATGTAAACAGAGAAGGTTTACTCAAACATGTGAAAACACAACTCGAAGTATGTTTTTGAGTAGGAAATGGCATTATAACATGACTTAAAGCTCTCAAGAATCAGTTTTGTGTTATGTAGGACCTTTAAACATATATTAATATACATACATTTTTAAAAGTGCAAAAGTAACTGTGCAGAACCCAGAAACCCATCTCCGGATCTTTATTCTTATTTAAGTCTATAGTGAATATAATAGGTTAGGAGAAAAAGAAAGAGAAACTCATCCAGAAAATGCAAGGTAATGGATTATTGGAGAATATTCAAATAATTTCTCCTGCCACCATAAAGGCCAGAAAATGACTCAGTGGCTCAGGCGATAGAGCTGGTGTCACATAACTGGAGGGTTGAGCCTCGAAGGTGGAAAAGCGCTGGATAAAAATGGTTCAATTTACAATTTGACCAAGACACTTCACCCAAATTGTCCAATATGATTGTGGTGTGTGAGCTGGTGGTTGGAGAATGTATTGGCACTTTTGTCAGTCTCTACCAAAAAGGGGGTGTAGCAAAAACAATCAATACTGTTAAATAACTATGTGAAAAATGCAGATTCAACTCGTGATTCCCTTCCAAATGTTCAGCTAACTCACTACATACTGTACCTATACTGTTGACCAATTAATCAACAGATCTCCACTGCAAAATGTGTTTCTACTTCTTCTATTACCCATCAGGCCTTGGTCAATATTTTAAAATGGTTAGTTTGTTATTTAGGCCCCATTTACATGTACATGGGTATTTTTAAAAACAGAGACATTTCCCTTTGTTTGTACCCATCGTTTACACGCAAACGAAGAATTTGCCTCTGAAAATGAATCTTCCTAAAAACTTCGGCTAAAGTGGAGATTTTGGAAAACAGCGGTTTTGTGTTTGTGTGAAAAGTAAACAAACAGTTTTAGTTCAGCTGACGCGCCCAAAATGTGACCAATGTTTACCTTTTGCTCTCAAGATCATGTGATTATACAGCATTCAGAACAGCAGTCACACTTCTTCTGCTGCAAACACTTTTCATGTGTTTGCATTTGCACTCACAGCCGATGTATTATATCGAAAACCAGAGACGATTGAGGCTCAGAGGTCAGCAGTTTTGTCACTTCTCCCTCCTACTAGTTGTTGTTGTTGTTGTTGATTCTGATTTGTGGAGCGTAGGCTTGGTGTTGATGGTGCTTGATGGTGTATTTATGCGGGTACACAAAAACGTTTTTGAAAACTATGCTGTTTGCACAATGTTAATTTGGAAAATGGAGGGAGGGAAATAGTTGTTTCTTAACATACCCGGCTACGTGTAAACAGGGTCTTAGTTCAAACCTGATCCACACTCCACATCCAGATCCGTCCCACGTACTGACATGCACACTGACCTTAAAGTAGCTCTAATGTCGGCTGATAAAATCTCTTATTACTTAAATTTGTAGTTATGATGAGCATTTTGACCTTCAAATAAATTATTTAAATGAGCTGGAAGAGAGTTGATAGATGCCCTGAACATATTTTGAGCTGTTTTAAAGTTTACCAGATCATGAAGTCTTAAATCTGCCGATTTTAAAACAGTGAGTCTGTTGGATCTTGTGAATGACTCTAATGGCTCTTTTCTGTAGTGAAATTAATAGCAGTAAATGAGTCTTATAGTAGTATCCCCACACTTCAAGACAATTTAGATAAGACATGACAATGACACAGTAACAGAAGTGCATTCTGGTTCAGTAAATGAATTGATCTTTTCGACACTCCCATACATTTAGTAACTTTACTAACTTATATGAGGTTTCCACAACATTTTCTCATCTATTACAACTGCCAAAAAAATAAAAAATAAATTGTTCAACTCTATCAAAACATGTGTCAGTAATGGTTATTTTAATTAAGTGATGATGAGTTAATGAGTTTATTTTTATCAAACCATTTTTTTTAGCATATTCGTTTCCAGTTACTTCACTCAAAAGCTTCTTCAAATGATCCCCTGCACATATATGTATCATCAGCTACAAGAACAAATTTCATTAGCTTAGATATTTTACATATGTCATTAATGTAATGTGAGGTCATGGCAAATTATTACTTTCATTTACTAGTTTATGTTCTAGCTTGTGTTGCCATATTGTTGTTGTACTTGCGTAGTTCATCTGGTAAAAGTGTGAACCAGTCAATATGGTATCCCTTTCTCATACTCCAAACCTGTTACATAAGATTATTGCCTTGTGTTTCCATTCCAGCACATGTCTCTCCTCTCTGTGCGCCGTGAGCGTGTTGTCGGCCATCTTGTGACTGTATAAAATAAAGCGGGTCAGGCTGTGTCCATGTGAGTGAGTGACCTTGGCTACAGTACAGCCTGTAAAGCTGCTGGAAAAACAGATATATTATTGATGTCTCTGTAATAGCTGCAGTTACCATATGAACTGTGACGGGAGGGTTTCCAAAGGATTCCCACTGTGAGAGAAGGCTCTGTGTTTCAACTGAACTAAATCACATTCATGGAATTTATTGGATTGGATTAAGTGTAGTTCAGAAACACTGGGAGATATAATGACATATCTGCATTGGAAAAACTCAGCTACATCCGTCTGCTAGTTATCTGGGGCCGGGTCCTGGGGACAGCAGTCTGAGCTGGAACTCCCAGACTTCACCCACCCCAGACACTTCCTCCTGCTCCTTTGGGGGGACCCCAAAATATTCCTAATTGAGAGACATAGTTGATTATAGTTAATTTTCAACAGTTTACAATGGTCCAATTTTTTACATCACTTTCCTTCATCACTTTTTAGAAATTAATAGTAAGGTACAATGTATTTATATGCAAGAATGCAGGTTCAACTTTTTGCTGTCGTCTCATATAAATCCTTATAATCAAACCTGTGAATTATCCAGCTCCAGGGCCACATACGGCCCC
>KN494722.1:0-10548 GCA_000787155.1 Scartelaos histophorus | reverse complement strand
CTCCCCCCCTCCCCTCTCCCCCTCTTGGCTCCTCCTCTTCACCTGCTTCTCCTCGGCACGCCCATCCTTCCCTCCCTCGTCCTCCGCCCCTTCTCGCGATATCCTCCTGGGGTACCCGCTGTACGACGCCCTCTGCGCCCGGCACCTCCAGGGCACCGGTATCAGCGAGTGCTCCGACTGAGACAGGACTTTGGTGAGAGACAGGGACAGCGATCTCGCTCTTGTCCCGCGCGACGCCTCCTTCCTTGGGCTTCCTTGCAGGCTCCCACCCCCTCCTCCGGCCCCCAGCCCAAGCGCTCCGTGGGGCTTGGGGTAGTTGTGCGAATAGGAATGCCTGTTCGGGGGCTCATCTGGGAATATCACGGCATGCTCCCTTTCGCTGAACAGGGTCAAATTATTGAGCGATCGCTGCTTGATCCGAAGATTGAGGTTGTCAGGAAGTGGTTGTGGGGGGCGTCTGGCTGGGCTGCCCCCTTGGTACACCGAAAACTCCGCTCCTCTTTTCATTTTCGCTGATTCTCCCTTTACCTCGTATTGCGCAAACTTAGAATAACATTTATTTGCAGTTGTCTTGAGGCTAAAGCGCAGATATCACCAACCAAAATCCGTATTATCCCCGATTTAGCCAACTGTCCAAGATCCGGGAAGCTCTGGACAGCAAGTTGAGAAAAATCTGCTGTTTTTGTAGAAGAATCCATGTTCTTCCACGCCAAAAATTCCCAGTCAGTCAAGCATAAGTCCACCTGTTTTGCTCCATCTCCTCTCTTCTGCTGTCTTCTTCTTCTCCGGCGTAGTAAGGGGCGTGGAGGCAACAGCGACTACATTTTGCAATCCTCCCTTTAGCTTGTCTGCTTTCCTGTATTAAATGACAACGTCTGTCTAGAGCCCGTCCATTGCCACCATTTTAATTAGCACCTCTTTGGCAGCTCAGCCTCTCTGCCCCCCTCGGACTGGCTGGTGTGGTGTACAGCGAACGAAGGGAGAGGGGAGAGGGAGGAGAGAGAGTGAAAGAGAGAGAGAGGAGAGAGAGGAGAGCTGGTGCGTGCAGCTCCAATGGCTCTGGTAAAGTGTTTAGTTTCTGCAGCCCGGCGCTCTTTCTCTCTCCTCCCTCTCCTCTCTTTCTCAACCCGCCTTTTCTCTATTTACCTCCCAGTTTGACATTTTCAGTTTGAAATCATAAAAATAAAAATGATTTGATTGTAGTTTGGAGGATCTAGTTTTAAAATTCTAAACTGGGACACACCCAGGTTGGGATGGTTGGTATAAATAAAAGTGTGAAAAGAGCGTGGGTTCTTGTGTCAGTCATAGCTGCAATTTTCTTCTCTTTACTGGGATCTGATTAGTCAAAAATTGTAATAGTCCCATTTTAGACCTGATGTAGTCCTGGTTTAATCTTAGTTTAATCCTGGTTTAGATAAAATAGGGGTACCTGGGACATTTCTTGTATAAAACTGGGACAAATTACTGGTTTTGCATAAATCTGTTGGGACAGGGGACACAAGGCTCAAAACTGGGACTGTCCCGGCCACATAGGGACGTCTGGACATAGGTAAAAAAACTGTAGTTAAAGTTTCTGTTGTCTCCATGGAAAAGTTATTGCATTGCTTGGGTTGTTCAACAGTATGGCAGTTAATAGTTTGCAGCTGGTGTCATCAAAATTCACTGGGGTTGTAATGCTAACTGCAGGCATCGCTCTGTCTGAAGCTCTGTTACTCAAATTATACGGTTTACTGAGTTTTATTTTGGAGCAATCTGACCAGAAAGAGCTGACAAACTGCATCACGAACGCTCGGACTGATCACACATTTTGCATTTTTCCTTGAGTTTTCATAGATCTTTAAACTTTTTTGGGTTTGCTAATGTGTGCAATGTGTCACCGCCTACATTCTGCCATACACGTATATGTCGAGCACCCCAGCACAATGTCACTGCCAAATAAACACATCCAATCACCTGTGTTTTTATCACTCAAAAATACCTTGAAAAACAGGCACTCTGACTGTGAGCGGAACCGCCACTCCTCAGATCTGACCTGTAACTTGGCCCGGATGTGTCAGCTGCTTGACTCAATGAAGACAGATACAATTCATTTTAATTTAGCAACAGCCTACACAAAGTTATGAATCTCCATGGAGACAAGCGGATGGCAGACCCTCCACCTGAAAAGCTCCACAGTGCCTCTTTAAATATGAATGAAAGGAAACATAACTTATTTTAAAGCAACACAGTTAAAAATAAAGAAAAACAGCAATGCATTTTTAATATTTAGTGCCTGGATTTCAGCTTCCTGTTATATGCAACATTTTGAGGACTTTTCCCCAATCAGAAGATGTCATATTTTGTTTTTAAATTGTTGATCGCTATGACAACAGTAGATTCTCATCATTTTGCCGGATATGAAAAAATCCGAAGGCATTTTCCTATTCACAGTTATTAATCGTTGTTAATCGCTATAGCAACTGGTCTGGATTTTCATCATTCTGAAACCCGTGAGCATGCAAAAATCTGAGGACTTTTCCCATTCAAAACATTTAAGACTTGGGTTTAAATTGTTTATCGCTATGACAATGGTCCACATTTTTCCATCATTCAGTCTGGACCCTTGGATACATTCGACACCCCTCTATCTGCCGCTCTCCTCCCTCTGTCTCACTCTCCTCCATCTCTCCTTCATCTCCTCCATTTCTTCCTTCTTCTCCTATCCTTTCTTTTCCCTCTCTTCCCTCACCTCTTTCACTTCCCTCTCCTTTGTCTTCCCTCTCCTCTTTCTGCTCCCTCTCCTCCTCTCATCTTTCTCCTCCCTCTCCTCTTTTCATCTCCCTCTCTCCTCCTTCTCCCTTTCCCTCCTCCCTCTCACCTCGCTCTCCAACATCTCCTCAATCTCTCCTCTTTCTGCTCCCTCTCCTTTCTCTTCCCTCTCCTCTTTCTCCTCCCTCTCCTCCTCCCCTCTTTCTGCTCCCTCTCCTCCCTATCTTGTCTCCACTTTCTCCTCCCTCTTTCTCTTCCCTCTCCTCTTTCAACTCCCTCTCCTCCTCTCGTCTTTCTGCTCCCTCTCGTCTTTCTCCTCCCTCTCCTCCCTATCCTGTCTCCTCTTTCTGCTCCCTCTCCTTTCTCTTCCCTCTCCTCTTTCTCCTCCCTCTCCTCCTCCCCTCTTTCTGCTCCCTCTCCTCCCTATCTTGTCTCCACTTTCTCCTCCCTCTTTCTCTTCCCTCTCCTCTTTCAACTCCCTCTCCTCCTCTTCTTTCTCCTCCTCTCCTCCCTATCCTGTCTCCTCTTTCTCCTCCCTCTCCTTTCTCTTCCCTCTCCTCTTTCACCTCCCTCTCCTCCTCTCCTCTTTCTGCTCCCTCTCCTCCCTATCTTGTCTCCTCTTTCTCCTCCCTCTCCTTTCTCTTCCCTCTCCTCTTTCACCTCCCTCTCCTCCTCTCCTCTTTCTGCTCCCTCTCGTCTTTCTCCTCCCTCCTCTTTCTCCTCCCTCTCCTCTTTCTGCTCTCTCTCCTTTCTCTTCCCTCTCATCTTTCTCCTCCCTCTCTCCTCCTTCTCTCTTTCCCCCCTCCCTCTCTCCACGCTCTCCACCCTCTCCCTCATCTCTCCTCTTTCTCATCTCTCTTCTTCTTTCTCCTCTTTCTTATCCCTCTCATCCCCTCTCCTCTAGCTCCTCCTCTCTCCTCTCCTCATTCTCCTTCTCTCTTCTCCATCCCTCCTCCCTCTCCACCCCTCTCTTCCATCTCTCCTCTTTCTCCTCCCTCTTCTCCCTCTCTCCTCACCCTCTCCTCCATGTCTCCTCTTTCTCCTCCTCTCTCCTCTCCTTCTCCTCCTCCTCCTCCTTTTTCTGTCCAGGTCTTAATTAAAAGCTAGGGGATCTAAACAGACGAGGCATGTCTTATCACAGATCAACAGTGAGAGCACAGAGCTGCGTCCTCCATCCATCACTGAGCGCATTATTAGAGCTGTCCTCATTCATTACACCTGCTCCTACCTGCTGGAGCTTTAATACACTCATTCACAAACACTACACATCTATTACAAGTTAAATGATCAATGTTAAAGCTGCATTGTGTAACTTTGCTGGTAAAGGGTCTGTCAAATATGCATATCAGTCATGTATTTTCTATCTATTTCATTTATCTTACTGACCAAAAAGCCACCGTATTGGGACTTCTGACTCCGATGAACTGTTTTCTTTGTAACTTTCAACTTAACTATCTCCATGGAGACAATCAGGTAACGCTACAGTATTTTGAACAGAAGGATATGATTTTGATTGATAAGTCACTGTTAATGCGAAACATTCCACGCCTTAATATACGCCATCACTAAAGCGTCCATTTATTTTCTGCTAAGAGCCTAGATTTTAAACTATGTAATTACTTTCTTGCTTGATAATTGTAACCGTATTTCTTAATCACCACATGTTTGCGCCTTGTAGCACAGAAATGAGCGTCCTCCATACACAAAGACAGGTCCTCCTTCGATGTTCCACCTAAATGTACAAACTTCTCCTTCTCTTTTTACCTTCTTCCTCTTCTCCTCCTTTAACTTCTAAATCTTCTCCTTCCCCCTTCATCTTTACCTTCTCCTTCTTTATCTTCTAGATCTTCTCCCTCTCGTCCTCCTTTACCTTCTTCTCCCTCTCCTCCTTCTAACTCTCCTCCTTTACCTTCTCCTTCTTCTCCTCCTTCTCTGTCTCCTCCTTTACCTTCCCCCTTTCCTCCTCTCCTCCTTCTCTCTCTCCTTCTCCCTCTCCTGCTTTGCGTTCTCCTCCTCCTTCTCCTTTAACTTCTTCTCCTCCTTTTCCCTCTCTTCCTTCTCCTTCTTTACCTTCTCCTCCTGCTCCTTCCTCATCTCCTCCTTTACTTTCTCCTTCTTCTCCTTTGTTAAGTGTTATTAATGTGATGTGCCTGCTTCATTTGCTGCGCTGCCTCCTGTGGGTGGACGTCATCACTCCTGTACCTCGCTGCACACTCAGGAAGTCACGGCTCTAAATATGATGTAGTCTCCATAGTGTTGTATATTTATCATGGTTATGGTTGCAGTGGACTATAGAAGCTCTATAGACGACGAGTTCATGCAAAAACAACTATGTATGCAAAAAAAAACAACAAAAAACACACACACTATAGGAAACAATGTATTTATCTAAAGAGAAACAAAGAAATATTGCAATAAACAATAATACTGAAACTACTTTATGCCGCTGACGCAAAATAGAATAATCATGGTAAACATATTTTTAAATAGACAGTCTGATTAAAATTGAGCTGCAACAAATGCAAAATAGCAGAAGGAACCAACAATCTGTATTTGTAATTTTGCCTGACAAACACACCATGAACTGATTCATTAAGGACTGCAGCCCTGATCACGCCTGGGGATCACAGAGCACCTCACAGTTCACTATGAGGCTCCATGGTGTCACAATATGGTGAATCATCTGGCTGAGTTAAACTCTCGGTAAACTGAAAACTCTGCTTTTCTCTTTTCATTGAACTGTAAGATTAATTTCCTCAAATAAGTACAACAGTGAAAATTCTGCCAACATGTTTTTGTCAATATCTAAAAAAAAACTTGAGCAGGTGCCAAGGTCTGTCCAGCAAATTACAGCAAATTTGTCTAAACCTTTTCTGACTGAACTGATATTGGCACTGTTGCAAACTTTTAACTTTTCTTTTTACATTTTAGTTTTATTAACTGCAGGATTCATTTAAATTGTTTAAATGTGTGTTGCAATGAAATAATGTATGTCAAGTTTAAACGTAATGATAAAAATTGAACAGAATTGGAATTTATTTGGATTTAAAGGTGTATTATGTAACCTTTGTGGTGGAGCTTCACTGTATGGTATTAACTTATCTCCATGGAGTCAAGCGAGGACACCATCAGGTCAAATTACAGGACACCAGATAAAATGTGAGAGTAAATTCAAGATAGACTGGTTTAATGCAATTCACAGCAAAGCAATGACATTTTAATGAAGACGAGCACAAGGAAAGTTACATAGTGCAGCTTTAAAGGTCTTATATTATGCAAAAATTACTCTTGTGAGTTTTAGACTAGATTATAATGCTGTTACCTCCTCAAAAAAATACCTGGAGTTGTCTTTTGTTTCATTCAGTACAGATTGCAGCTATGCAACTGACTCTAGTGAAGGTGTATGGGGTTTCAAAAACACAGTGGAGCGCCTCTTCTATTACCACATGACATCACAAGGTAGAACAGAGTGTTTTCTGTTTGAGAGAAGAACTCAGTTTAAATCTGCAGGGTTAAACATGTGTGAATGAAAGAAAACACAACTCCAGGTCTGTTTGTGATGAGGAAACTACATCATAGATCAGAAAATAGCGTCATATGGGGCTTTAATATAACGTTCCACAACTATCTTTCCAAAACAGTTCAACCCGTCACTGAACCCTCTGTTCCCACATTGTCAGAAACCACTTCAAAACTCCCCGCTCTGTAAAATGTAAAATAAGGCCTCCTGTCATGTGGGTTTGGTCAGCGCACACTCTGACTTCCTTTAGTGCGGGCGAACACTGGTTAAAGACGGAGAAACGTGTGACAACAAAACCCGGGCATTTTAAAAGTGCCTCAGACAAAAGCGCTGGTCACTCTGGACAGGCTAATTTTACCCTTTAAATCAGAGCCTTTGGAAAAACCAGGGCCGCAGCGAAATGCCGGGAATGTAAGGGACACATCCAAACGTGTAATCAAGCCGTTTGTTTGCGCTCTTTGGCCTGCAGGGATCACTTTGAACTCAAGTGCTTTGGTTAGTATTTTACCATATGGAGGAAGGCAGGATCGGCAAAAAAACTGTATGTTATCAATATGATCAACTGCAATTCAGAGCAAAAATATATTAAACTACATGAAAGAAATCACCAAAGAAGAAGAAGAAAAAATAATAATAATAACAATTTAAAATGAGATTTTTACAAGAAATTGTCAATTGTCAAAACTGTGCATAGTTGTTACGGAGATGCTGTTTAGCCTGAAATGTTCCACAGTATGAAATTATTCTTACCTATCTCCATGGAAACAAGCAGGGGACACCATCAGGCCAAGTATTTGTTGTAATTTGTAGTAATAAAAATGCCCAAAATGGAATGAATGCAAGATAAATATGTTTAATGCCATACTGCGGAACATTATAGGCAAAGCAATAAATATAAAAATTCAAAAATACACAAAAAATCACAAACAATGTATTTTAAAAAATCAATCAATGCATAATTTAATAATAATATAACATAATAATGCATAAAAAAGACAAGATAAATCCATAAGAAATTGTCAATTGTCAAAAAATGTGCACAGCTTTTATTCTCATGGAGATGTTGTTGTGCTGCCTGAAATGTTCCACAGTATGACATTATTCTTACCTGCCTCTGGAGACAAGCAGGTGACATGTCCAGGCCAAGTATTTATTTCAATTTGTAGCAATAAAATCGGCCAAAATAGAATGAATACAAGATGGGACATGTGGAACTTTAAAGGCAAAGCAAAGATCTCCATAAACATAAACTCACAGTGGATCCATGATCACAAAGTGTTACATAGTCCAGCTTTAAAATAAGAAATGCATACGCTGTTAATCTATTCTCAATTTGTTAATTTGTAAAGAGAAATTATAATACATTTTTGAGGAGGTGGTATTTTGGCTTGAAGATGTATTCCATAAAAGACAAGGTGATTTAAAACCCTGTGTCAGTATCAGTATGGCACTTTTGTCTTCTACACTTCAAACTGTGTGTCAACTATCTGCCATAAAAACTACTGTAACTACACATCACACCAGTTAATGAGATAAAATAATGTTAGACTGAGCTGTCCTGTTGTGTTTTTTCTCTTTAAAACCACACACAGATGACCAGAGTGTGAAAATGTACAACTGAGAGTCCACAGTAGATGAACTGAAACGTGGGCAGTGAGCAGCAAAACAAAGTGTTCATTTGGGCGTCCACTTACTCTCAGGACACAGAGGGCAGAACTGAGAGACAGAGGGAGGGAGAGGGAGAGGAGAAAGAAGAGAAAAGGAGAGAGAGAGCAGGGCTTGAGGAGAGGGAGAGGAGAAAGAACAGAAAAGGAGAGAGAGAGCAGGGCTGGAGCAGAGGGAGGGAGAAAGAGAAAAAGAGCTGCTCTATACATGCACAGTGCAAAGGGACAGAAACAGAGGGGGAGTGTTTTTCTCTCCTTCTTTCTGATGTTAAACTAAGTTATAAATATCTTTTGTGGATTTTTTGTGTGAAAAATGCTGCAAATTTTGTGCTGTTGGCGGGTGACAGATGTGCGATATACAGTACAGCTGAGGGAGTCTATATTGACTTAAATCTTAAGCTGATATAGTAATTATTAGGGGTGGAGACAAGAGACAATTTTCACAAGATGAGAGTGGGTCCACAAAAATGAGACAAGACAAGATTTTGACATCATTTGCAATAAATAAGTAGTGCTATCCATTTCACAATTTTGGCTTCACTATGTGTATTTATTACTTTAGTGGTCATTGTACTACTCCTTTTTGGAACTACAGCTTCTCAAATTGTAGAACTCGCCAGCTCTTAACTCTGTTTTAATCCAAGCCAACAGTACATTCAGGGAGAAAAAAATCTCACAAAATAATTTTTCTCACTTGTGCACAATCTGTGGAAATTTTGTCTCACGAGATCTTGTGGCACAAGATCTTGTTCCATCCTTAGTAATTATTGTGACAATGATATCTGTCCCTAATAAAGGCCTGCATAAATACAATAGGTTATCTATAGTAAAACATTAAGCTTGGACTAAACATCAAAATCTGATCAAACTGCAACTGCTACACGATCTAAAATGACAAACTGCAGTGGTTTAAATCTGACCTCCCTACCTTTTAGACTGCACAATAACGTCTGATTCACAATAGTCCCTGCATGTTAAACCAATCAGATTCTCTCTTAAAAACACTGTTGATCTGATTTTCGATGACAGTCTGAGCAAGAGCCACAGGAGGAGCCGTGGAGCAGCTGAGGTATCGGCCCCAGGGCAACTCCAGCAGCTCCGGTCACAGCTGTGGCTCTGTCTGTGTCTGTGTCTGTCAGCACTGCCCTCTGCGTCACCTCACACTCTCTGCTCACTGTTTGAATCTGACCGATAGAAAATCTGACCGATAGAAAACAGTATTCAATGCAGCAGGGATGTCCTAAAATGTGTCTATAAAAGTCTTGGTTAAGGTTCAAGTCTTGCACTAAACATAAATAGACCATGAAATTTACCACAAAGAGATGGAAACAACGGTATGTACCAGAACTTCTGCAACCACTATACAGCATCTGGAATTCTCAGAGGTCTATCTCTCATTCCACCAACACAAGGTTTAAATCCCTACAGAGGACAGCATTATAGACATATTATTATATTATTAAATGCATATGGCACTAATATCAGCAAAGCATTAACCTAGCCTGATAAGCATATCAAATAAAAAAAACAAAAAAAAAACTACCTTCTCCACACAAATGCAATCCAAGCTATGACCCCACAAAACAATATCAAACTTCTGCATTTTCTTCAACATCATTATTAGAACTTTCATTTTCGAGCCATTATGAGAAAACACTGCACCAAATGAGCAAATGCACCCAACAAAAGCAGGTCAAAACAATGAAGATTCTCCAAAAGCTTAAAGACACAGACTATGAAAATTCACAGCAGCAAACCATATAGTATATAGTCTATGAATAGTTTAAGATGAAAATCTCTTTCGAAAACCAATGTCTTATGATTTTTCTTCTAAGCGGGTGATGTGCAGATGTTATAGTCCTTACCTGAGATCTCCTCCAGGCACTGTTTGGCGGTTTTGCTGTAGACCAGATCTCCTTTGGTGGGACTGAGGCAGGGGTCCACAGGGGCCACCATTGTACAGTCATTCTCCGAGAACGTCCTGAACACAACACAAAACAAGCATTACTTACTTACGATTGAGTGGTTTGTTTTTCTAGTAAGGAGAATTTTCAGCTTATCGACTTTAGTCATTCAAGTAAACCAGGTGTAAAACCACCAGTGGTACAAATAATTATTACAGTGTTTGTATTAGAGGTTTTCAGATTGTAGAATGTAATATGTCATACTCTCAGATGGGGGCAAGACAGACTACTGGAGTTATACAATCATTAAGAATGATAATGTCTCATGTCGTCTAAAGTAGCTCATGTTTGTGCACTGACCTAACCTGTGAGCACAGATGAAACACTTTACTTTAGTAATGGCCTCATTGCATTGACAGTACAGCTCAGATTGAATGAGGCTTTCACTGCACTATTATTGACACCTACTGGTACCCAATGGTATTACACCTTTAATTGAACATTTAAATCCTCAGGTAAATGGAAGTGCCACACATAAATAAACAGAAGAGCATTACACAAAATTGGAGTGTTGTAATGAAAAATCTTTAGGGAATGGCTTTTTATAGTGTTGACATTGGGCGAATTGACAAACTGAGCCGTAAAGACGGTCACGTGATTGGCTGTGCGCTGGACACATTTGTCTCAGTGAGGGACAGAAGGACACTGGACA
>JACN01082561.1:0-11256 GCA_000787155.1 Scartelaos histophorus | reverse complement strand
TATTATTATTATTATTATTATATATATGCATTGAATGCTTACCCCACTGCACCACTGTTAATAGTTGTGCTGTGTTGAGTCTTACCTTCCTTTGGCATCTCGGGTGTTTATCATTTGGACTCCAGCAGACTCCAGCAGTCTCTCTGCAGCACCGCTGTGGCCGTTAATGCTAACGAGAAAAGATACATCATCAGCACTTCAGGTTAACCATTTAAAATGAAGTAACAAGTAAGGTCAATTCATTCTACATGTCTATAACTTATCTTTATAATGGCAAAAAAATATGACAAAAAAAAATATTCATTCAAAAAAGAGCCTCTTTCATCATTTGATGAATGTGACCCAATAATTGTCTGAATACTCACAGAGCACAGTGCAGTGGGGTGAAAGGGTTTCCCTCTTCATGGTTAAATGTTTTGTATTCAAGTAAAACCTCCAAACAGTCTTCATGCCCTGAAAGAAGATCAATGTAGTTTTATACAAAGCTATATTGCACAATTATACTCAGTAAAATCAGAGCTGAATCAAAATCATAAATTGAAATTTAAAATATTAACTAATTTAACTAATCTAATTTCAATATTTAGCAGAAGACAAACTAGTTGATTTCTGAAAGCATTATTTCAGATTCTACCTTTGTACGCAGCCCAGTGTAGCGGTGTATATTGTTTGTTGTCCAGCAGTTTGTCATGTGGGTCTGTGGCGATGGCGGCCTGTGTCAGCGCGGCCAGGATGTGGGCGTGGCCTCGAGACGCGGCGTAGTGCAGAGGAGTCTTACCCTGGGAGTCCCGGCTCAGTGCAGACGCTTTGTGATCCAGGAGAGCTGCTACACAGTCAGTGTGACCAAACACAGCCTGGCAAGAGGACAGAGGATTAGTTTTTATTTTAATGATTTGTTTATATAAGCTATCACACAGAGAGAGAAGAACAATCATAGGACATTCTGACACATTTTACATTTTCAGTAAAAAGTTCATTCAGTGTTTCTTTTCTTTATATTCACTACTTTCTACATTTTAGAACACACAAAACACATTAAATATACGAAGCAAGAATTTTCCGGTATAAAACTTATACATTTTTTTTTTTCTAACAAAGCAAAGGGTGGATACTTTGACGATTTGAATACAATAAATACAAAATATTTAGTAGTAGCCATTTACCTTTTTGGTTATATAATTAATAAAATATCTGATGTATTCTGTATGCATAAACTGTAAAAAGTAGTACAAATAAGTAAAAAAAAAAAAAAAACACTGAATGAGATGGTGTGTCCAAACTTTTGACTGATAGGGCAGATGAAATGACAAAATTATGTTGTTCAATGCAGAAAAGACGAGATAGGGTTAGTATGAAAAGGGGAAAAAATAAAAAATATAGGGAATTCCACAGCCTTTCCTATTACAGATGGTAATGGTCTCATGGAATGAAAACATGTAACATAGACACCAAATTCCAAATCTTAGCGGGACATTCTTGCTTAAATGCAGAATAAATAAAATGTATTCTAACCCTAACCCCTAAAGAATGTGTGGTCCATAAATCATGAGATTTGTTTTAATAGCGTTTATATTTTGCATGGATAAAGGAAGGATTGGCAATAGTGAGTCACATTTCTTGAAAAGCTGTTGTTCCAAAAAATAGTTTTACAATGATACCAACTTAAAATAAATCAAAATTGTGACTAATCGTACTATTTATGCTTTATAATTCATGTCAAAATCTTCTGCACATCTTCTTATTCTCTCATTCTCATGAACCCAATCTCATGGGAGTCTTGTTGCATCCCTATTTTGCATATCAAAGACAAAGGCTGAACTTCACATACCCCCCTGTGTAAAGCTGTGCTGCCCTTCTTGTCCTTAGCTTCTGGTGAGGAACCCTTCTCAAGCAAAAGGTGAACACAGTCGATGTGACCCCCCAAGACAGCGAGCATCAGAGGGGTCCTGTTAACACAGAAGCGTACATCATTTACTTCATTTATTTACAAAAAAAAGCTGTAAGAAAACAATTCCAATCCAACTTTATTTGTAGAGCACATTTTACCAACAAAGTTGCCAAAGTACTACACAGCAGAGGTCGCATTAACCGAATATTCTCTGTCATTGACAGAATTTTTTCAAAGTTGACGGGAAAATCTGAAGGCCGTTTGTCATTTTGACAGATTACACCGGGGTGATAAACCATAAATTTAAGCAGTTCACACCCCTGTCTAGTTGGTGGCGAGTGTGCGCATCAATTATTATTTATTCTCATCATATCATCTCCTCTTTTGGCCTCACGGGTGACTACTCAACGCATGTAGCTATTCGGGTGCTGACAGCGTGTTGAAGACATACGGACTGGATGCTTTGGAGCGCGGGGTGCAGTTGCGCCACTGGTGCAGAGAGCCAGCATGCTGCAGGATTTTCTCCGGGTGAGACGAGTGCTAGCAGGATCAGGAAATCCCACTTTCAGAGGGTCTTGCCAACTTCTGATCATTTCCCTGGGAGAAATGTTCCCCAACTTCAAAACTTTGTCTGAAATGGCACTGGTGATTCCAGTCTTGCAGCATAGCACGGGTTCAGAACAAAATTAAAATGGCCACAAGAAGTCATCTGTCCGAGGCAAAGATGCAAAATCTAATAATTGCCTCTGCAGCAGTCTCACTCAATCCCTTTGATTACGCACACGCAAACTCCCAGTTCAAATCCATGCGGACCAGGAGGAGGGTTTGAGTAGACTGAACTACAACAGGTCGATTTAGTTTGTCACTTAAATCCTTGTTAGTGGTGTGTTCATATTTTCATTGCAATTATCTCACATTTCAAAATTCCATTTTTCATATTTGCTGGGCACATTGTTTTTAGTGGCGGAAAAAATGTGGCGCTCACATGAGAAGTGAGCAAAGGTCAGTGTCTGTTCTTCTTTTCTCAGAAATAATAAATTCAAGCTTGTTCTTGAATTCATTATTAAAATGACAATGACTCAATTTAATAACTTGTGCTATCATTATCATATAGGCCTATATTATCATTAACATTTTAAAATAAAATGACGGATAATAGTTGAATCTGGAATTTTTATGACCCTGTCTGTCAAAATGACAGGCAATGATAAAGTCTAATGCAACCTCTGCTACACAGAGTAATTAATAGACAAAACTCACTGGTCAAATTTGTCAGCAACGTTGGTGAGATCGCCCTCCTCTCCATAATCTATCATCATGCGAAGACAGTCCGCGTGACCATTAGCAGCTTGGGGAAAAGAAAATACACACAGTAAATATATGTTTAGATACATACAATTATCAGTAGAGTCATGTTAACCTCCACAAAAGCAATAATGTTATGGCAAGATATGTTTTAGTTTTTACGATCAAGAAATTGCAAGAAATTGTATAGAAAAAATTTTGTATCTTGCATATCATCAATTGCAATAACTACAGCTATGTAGCACTAACAACATAATTTGTTACTTTAAGTTTCATTTAGATATTAAAGTATTAGTTGATGACACAATTTGATTATAGCAAAAGCAATTTCAGTACTTAGCATGTTCCTGCAGCTCACAATGAAAACTGAAGCAGAATAGACAGTAAATACCCGCAACATGAATGGGAGTCCACATGAGGTGGTTGTCATTGAGTAGACAGGAGGCGCCCTGAGCCAGCAGCACTTCCACACAGCGGGCGAAGCCTTTCTGTGCAGCTAAGTACAGCACAGATCGGCCTGCCGCATCCTGCATGTCCACGTACGCGGCAGTCTCTGTCAGAACACGCAGCGCCCCCCAGTGTCCACCGTCCGCCTGCACAAACACAACAACCAGCCACAACTTAATGCAGGGTACAACATCTTACCAGGGCTGAAGTCCTTCAGTCATTTAATTGAGCAACCAAAAATTTGTTTTCAGGTCAATGCACACCGAGCAGGAAATTTAGTCTCCTTTTATATGAACATGCACTCTCTGGACCAGTGCTTCGATTTGAGTTTATTGAATTGCGAATTGCTTCCTAGTACTTTTTTATGCATAAATTGATAGTTGTTTTTGCATGTTCAGTTGCAGTCTTGTGAGAGTAGTTTGCTTCACATACATAGATATATATAATGGTTATGCGACACGCCCTTTTTAGTTAACAAATAGCTCGGCAGAACATGTCTTTAAGCCCTGTTTACTAGCCCTGTATTTTTAAAAACAGATATTTCCCTTCGTTTGCACCCATTGTTTACACGCAAATGGAAAATTCACCTCTGAAAATGAATCTTTCTAAAAACTCCAGCTAAAGTGGAGATTTTGGAAAACGACGGTTACACGTTTGCGTGTTAAGTGAGATAAATGGCATTTTAGTTCAGTTGACGCGCTCAAAATGCGACCAGTGTTTACCTTTTGCTATGACAATGATCATGTGATTATGCAGCATCAGAACAGCAGTCGCACTACTTCTGGTGCAAACACTTTTCATGTGTTTGCATTTGTACAGCTGATGTATTATATCGAAAACCAGAGACGAATTAGTCAATTTTGTCACTTTTCCCTCCTACTAGAAAACCCAGTTGCCGTCACCACCAACATCCCGGGTTTTGGGTCCAACCTGGGTGGACTGGGAAAACCACTTCATTTTCAAAATGATCCCACCAGACTGCAGGAGTAGCATGAAAATTTGCCGTCCGTAGGCTTGGCGTAGTTATTACGGTGCTTGATAGCGTATTTATGCGGGCTGATATAAAACTTTCTTGAAAATGATGCAGTGTGCACAATGTTATTTTGGAAAATGGAGGGGGGGAAATATTCAATTCTGAGAATACCCGGCTACGTGTAAACGGGGCCTTAGTCAACCATGGCCCTACATTTCACCCTTACCTATTAGATAGCCCTATGTCATGTCAAATCACCATTTCATCTTTGCAGTGTTCACTCCACCACCTATTGTGTATAGCCTAGAATTATTTTATATTTACTATTAATGAGCTTGTATATAATCAAATCTATATCTGCGTGTTATTCAACAGAAGGCTTTGCTGTTTTTTTACTTTCATCATTTTCAAATTTGTATTTCATTACTTTTATATTTTTCTCTTTAACACATAGTAACACGTAAGAAATGTCCCTTGTGAATGAATTAAGGAATGGACAATAGATAAATACCTGTGTAAAACTTACCGCAAGATGGAGGGGGCTGACAGGAATACTACTTTCTATGTCTCCTAGTGCATTGAAGGACATCTCCAGAAGCTAAAACAATACAACCCCCCCCCCAAAAAACATACATTAGCTTTTGATTGTCATCTAAAAAGAGCCTTACCTTGTTTAGTCTTAAAAATTAACTAAACTAACTTTAATTTCTCTTTAAGAGATTAAATAATACTCGTGATAACCTACCAGCTCCAGGTTTTGTTTGTTTCCATGGTAAGCTGCATAGTGAACCGCGCTGTAACCCTTCGCGTTGACCATTGAAGGATCGGCTCCATTGTCTAGAAGATGCTCCAAGCAGCTGGTAAAGAAAAAAATACATGTAGTCTACAAACAAAAAACCCAGATAAGTGTATTCACTGCACCCAGAGAAACTCACAAGTATGACTCCTTTGCTTCATCTTCATTGTTCTGATGAGTTCCAGAAAATTGACGATCGACTCTAAAAATGCGAATTAACATTATGTTCAGTGCATATTTTTGCCGGTCATAATTGCAGAGAAATAAAAGCAACTCATTATATACTGGTCCACCACCTGCCACCACCATCTCCATAGAGATGTTTTTGCACACCATCTCCATTGAGATAATGGATCCTATACCAGAAAGGGTACATAGTACATCCTTAATACAAAGGCAAATAATTAGGTTTTGTCTACTATATTACAGGTAGAAGGGTCAATAAACCCTGATATAAAATTAAAAAAAGGTTTTAACAATATTTCATATCATGATAATCCAATCAAATTTCCTATCTCCAGTTACAGGCTCATCATTAAATCCATCTGGTCTGTACCTGCTGAAGGCTTGGGAGGCCGCAGAGTAGTGCAGGGGGGTGCAGCCGGTTTGGTCCGCCTCATTTACCTCAGCGCCAGCGCTCACCAGGGCCACAGTGCACTGGTACCTCCCATTAGCAGCTGCATAGTGCAACGGTGTCCTGCACAGAAGAGGGGGAAATACAGAGGAACAATTACTCATGTTTACTGAAATAAATATGTAATGCGCTGTAGAAGATGACCAACCTTCCCATTAAGTCCCTCTTATTCAAGTCAGTACCACTGCTTAAGAGCAAGTTCAGACATTCAACATTTCTGTGAAGACAAACATTTACATTTAATTGAGTAGGGGTTGAAAAAATAATTTGTAAAAGAAAGTGACTGAACTGATTGAAGCTAAAACCTCACAGCTTGATTGGACTTTTTAATCACTAAAGTAAGATTGAATTCCTTCTCATTCTGTAAACAATGTCTAATCATGTCAACAAAATCTCTACCACAAGAAGGTGGTATTTTATAAATTATTGAGATACATTTTAATATGCAAGATGAGAAAACATGTAATAGTAAATAATAAAACCTTCTTACCCTCCAGAGGCAGCAGCGTGTAGACAGGTCCTCCCAAAGTTGTCCGGGGTATTAATGTCGAACCCAGCTGATAGTACATGCTCTTTACTCATAGAGGAAACTATACTATACAGCTGACCTGCAGTTGGGGACAGAAAAGCATATTTGACTAATAGTAAATAGTAAAATATTAATTCATAAATCAACTGATTCTGTATGAAGAGCATCATAATACCATGTAATAACGATTACAAACCTGAGGAGAGTAACTTGCGACAACAGTCTGAAAACCCGTACAGCACAGCTAAGTGCAAAGGGAACATTCCATGGATCCCACGTCTAAAAAGAAAAAAAAAAGAATAATGTGTAAAAGCACTTCTTTTTTTTTTTATTTATGGTTGGTAAGCTCAGTGGTTAGAACAGTGCTTGATTGCCGCTTGGAGCAAGTTCTGTCGTTGTGTCCTTAGTCAAGACACTTCACACTCATTGGTTAGTATGAAAGTGGTGTGCGAATGAATGGTGGTGGTTGAAGGGGCCAATGGTGCAGATTGATGGACGCGAGTCTAACAGTCTATCTCAGGGCAGCTGTGGCTACAATATTAGCTATAAATAATGACAACAGTGTAGCGCTTTGAGGGGCTTCGACAAGGCTGAAATTATTATGATTATGCTTATTATAGTTTTGGACAATATTTAAGTTGAGAGGTATAGGAGCAATATGAAAGAACTGGAAAATATGGCATATAAATATGACTTGATATCCTTACTTAGAACATTACATGCAGAGTATTGTTTATTTTATTTTTTAATAAACACTGAGGTTTGGTTATCAATAACATATCCTATATGACTGTATATGGTTCACCACTACCCCATCTAACAGACAGGCTGAATGCATTTTTCATAAGAGGTTTTAGATACCTGGCCGTGTCTGCTCCATTGGTCATCAGAGTGCTGATCAGCAATTCATGGCCATACTTAGCAGCAACATGGAGAGGAGTATTGCCATACTTATCCACACTATCTATTTCCCCACCTGGAAAACACAGAAGAAAAATAATCCACTTGAAGAATAAAAACAATTCACACTTGATCAGAAATATTACCATTTTGAATGAGGATCTGAGAGCGTGTAAAGCGCCCATGAATGGCTGCCATGTGCAAGGGGCTCTTCCCTTCTTTGCTCTAGAAAGAATGAAAAAAATCCAGTGTCAGTAAATGAACTACAGGATTAACCACAATTAAGAACCAGTTTAACTTTGACCTGTGACAGACTGACAGATGAGACAACTATATTGAGCAAACAGTGTCTCCACACATGTGCCTTGCTTAAAGGTACAAGGGTAATATAACCTCATTCCTTTAAGCAAAATCAACAGGTAGAACTTAGATTCTCAATCAATCTGAGAACAGCAATGCACAATACGTGGTTAAAAAAGTCATATCAACTAGTAAAAGTGTAATTTAATTAAAGTAGAAAATTCAGGAGCACTTTCTTACTGTTCTTGGTTCATGACCCATCACCCTTCTAAGAGAATTGAACCAATTTATCCTCCACATACATCTCTTAACATCGATTCACAGGTAAAATGCTATAGCTATAATAACTTGATCATCTTTCCTTGGCATACCATTGGCACACCATTATCTAAATTGTGGCATATTGCTGTCTAACTGGTGGTAATTGACTGGTAGTCTCACCACTCTTGCTTTATAAACCTCCTCCTTTGGAATAATAGCCAAGGGTCTTGAACACTCAAAGATCATACTATGTTTACTTTTGAAATCATATTATATTGACTTTTCAAAATCCCCCGGGCCAGTATTATAGATAGAAAATAAAATTCTCCTGCTTGAGACATCCAGTTGGTCTCCAGCCTTTTACTTCCACCCTTTCTTGGAAAAGCTGAAAACTTCAGCAACCCTTACCTGCTGGTTGACATCTGCCCCATTGTTGACCAGCAACTCCAGACAGAGGGCACCATTGGTGGAGACAGCAGCCAGGTGCAGAGGGGTGTAGCCACACTTGTTGGGCTGGTTAACATTTGCTCCATGATTGACAAGTTCAGTCGCCACTGCCTCCTGCCCCATGTAGCAGGCCACATGAAGTGCTGTGTTCCCAAATCCATTAGGTTCGTCAATCTAAGAAAAAATAACAAAATCAGTACCTTCAACAACACTGAGATGAATTTCTAAAATCTTTTAATAATAATATACAGGTCATCAGGAAGCCTGTAACAATAATCAATGCTGAAGTCCATATATATATGGAATATTATTATCACTCTCTCTGCAGTGAGCCAAATCATTTTGGTCTTAAACGGTTTGTATTAATTTGCTCTATGTGATCCTGGTATTTTTATTTCACTATTTTGTCCATTAAAAATATCCATTCCTAATATGGAGCCTGGCTCCAAATTCTCCTTTGTAACCGGTAGCATTGTGAGCACCATAGTGGTTGTAAATGTTACTGAGCCCCCCAAAAAACATATATCAATATAGTCATTATTGTGAAAGACATAGTTATCGAAGGAGAACTGAAGATGACTCACCTCAGTGCCCATCCTCAGAAGGTATTTAACTATGTCAATATGACCACCTGCAGCGGCAGCATGAAGAGGCGTGTAACCCTGCTTATCTTTGCAGTTCTTGTCTGCACTTCGGGACACCAGCAATTTTACAATCTCCAGATGTCCTAAAAATACACACAACAGGAGACAGGCACGCATTATTTAAAATGGCAAAAACAACAAATTTGATAAACTGTTTTAATGATTGTATAGAGACATTGAAAATGCACTTTGATTACCTAAATAAGCAGCACAATGAATAGGCTGTCTTTCTTTCTTATCGATGGCACTGATGTTGGCCCCTTTGTTCAGGAGGAGCTTCACCATCTAAAATATACCATCGTATTTAGTCTTAATAGACATATTTATTTCTCACATGTCTTTCTGTTCTTTGCCTCACCTCTTGAAACCCACTCTGAGCAGCGTGGTGCAGGGCAGTTCGTCCACTGCGATCGGCCATGTTCAGGTTGCTCAGTTGGGTCAGCAGGGCCTCTGCGCAGCGAGTGCCGCGGTTGGCAGCTGCCACATGCAAAGGAGTCTGCCAGGACTTGTCTCGTGCATTTGCCTCAGCTCCTCGCCTCAGCAGCAAACCTACAGCTCTCTGGAGACAAACAAAGTGCACAATTTATCAACAATGCCAGTAAAGTACAGAACAGATGGATTGTATTATAAAGGAAAAATTAATGGCACATACTTCATTTCTGGAAGCGGCTGCTCTGTGCAATGGGGTCAACCAAATATGGTCTTTAGCATTCACACTGGCCCCTGAAAGACAGAGGTCACAGTAGTGGTGCTATAAGCAATGCTAGGTTAATATTTGTAAATATCACAATAAAGTTAAAGCTGATACTCACCTGCCTCTATAAGAAGGTCTATAATGTGGACATCTCCCACACAGGCAGCAGCATGAAGTGGTGTACGCCGCTCTTGATCCTGTTTGATTTGAACCAATTAAGCATATAAATTATTACTGTTATGGCGTTATAGGCCAAATATAATCCATTTGCCTGCAGAGATGTGATGTAACCCACCAGTGCATTGACGTCCTCATTTTTGTGCAATAATAATTGAACTTCATCAGCATTGCGATTGAAGATGGCCTGGACCAGAGGAGGCTGCAATACAAAAAATGTCCTATTACAACCAGTATATGCGATTAATGACAGTGGTTTACAGGCAATGATTCAACATTTGGCTGAGGAACAGACTACGGCACAACACAGGGTACATGACGTGCTAGAAAGTTAAAAATAACCAACGCTAATTTATGGGGTGTAGACAATCTGATTCAGCAATGTGTGGTTTAATAATACTATTCACCAGTTATCTCACCACATCTTGTTGGTCTGGGGCCTGTTTATCCAGTGCAAACCAGTGTCGCCAAAGCTAGCGCATTAACTGCTAGCTGTTAGCCCCAAAGCTAGCTATGCTAACTCTGTCACAGCGCTGGCCGCGACCCAGACCGAGGCCTAAACAACAGCGTCTACGACTATTTTCAGCAAAATAAGGGGAAAATATGAGACTAGGTTTAAAAATAAAGATGTAAACCAGAAATTAAGCATGTCTCGAATTTAGCAATCACTTGCACTTATGCGATTTTGATTTAATCCCTGCAAGACTGCGAACAAGCCCTGGTCATTCCCAGCAAATAGACTGCGCCACAACACAATTTCCCGGAGCATTTTTCTTTCATCAAACCTGGTCTGCAATGTTGAGTACTCCCATCTCCCGAACTCAGCCAGGACGGAGCTCCTTCATGAGGATTCAACTTCGAGGTATATCGCGGTTCGCCACAGAATACACTTGTTTTCAGACTACACCCATCGCAATAGACAGCAGACAGCAGAAATGCGCTGGTCTCTTTTCGTGGATCTGTCAGGGTGTTGTTGTGTGTATCCTGTGTGTGTTTGGTGGAGGGACGGCGGGGAAGGGTTTGGGCCGGAGCTGGTCCTCCTACAGGCGTGGCGGAGCGGCGGGCTGCGACTCCTCTGTGCGGGGGAGATGGCGGCACTATGTGGGCAAAGAGATGCAAGACAACACGGGAGTTTTGGAAATGGCATGGGGGAAAAATAAATATGACTATGTCTGAGCAAGCCCCAGTGTACGAATGTAAATGTAGGTTAGCTACAGACCGACATAACATCACTAAAATTAAAAATTAAAATTAAAATTAA
>JACN01002499.1:0-19787 GCA_000787155.1 Scartelaos histophorus | reverse complement strand
TTTCTCTTCTCCTTTTCTCTCCTCCTTCTCTCTTCATCCTTTTCTCTCTCCTCTCCTTCACTCTTCTCTCTTGTTCTCGTCTCCCTCCTCTTCTCTCGTCTCTTTTCTCGTCTCCTCTCTCTCCATGACAGCAGACAGAGGACGGGGCTACTTCAACAGACGTGCTAAAGTCCAGCGCCCACTGAACGCACCATTACACAACATAACCGCTTCTTTTTCTTTATCCTTTTAGACTAGACAAGACACTGGGCCCTCGCAGCCAGGATACAAAACTTATTCCATATGTGTACTTACAGATTTTTACAAAAACAGATGTATAAATATAAATAAATAAGTATAAGGACTTGAATATAACACGACATTCTACCCATTCCCCCTTCTCCTCAGATCTGAACTGGAGCTTGGCCTAAATGGAGACACAAAAGTTTAATATAAATAACTCAGGGTCAAATACTGAAGCAATGGAACAAGGGAAAATTAAAGGTTTCCATGGAGACGTTAGTGAATGACCTGGAATGTTCCACTTTATGGCATTTTCACTGCTCAAAAATACCTCTCCACAGATCTGGCCTGGAACTTGGATGCAGATTGATAAGTTTTATACTTTGTACAAGCAGGTGGTGACTCCTAGAGCAGAAAAGTTACACAGTGCACCTTTAGGGGTTCTACTGTTGTTTGATTACGGTGTAAATAATTGCAAATAATAGGGAAATCATTAGAATTAATCATTAAATACTTTTTTTACGCATGTACAAAACTCATTCCGTCGTTATAGGTGACATTTTGATTACTTATAGTACAGATATCATACAGTCGGTGTTGTAAATCGTCAGTCGCCATGGGAGCTCTCCTCATTTTTCAAAACCCATACTGTCCCATTCTGTCCCATGCTGTTCCATAGGACTTGTCTGCGGCTGGTGTTAATGACCAGGCTAACAGCTCAGGGCAGGACTATTTGTCATCTCCACAGATCTGTCAGAGCTTTGGTTTCCATGGTGTAAGGGGAGAGGAGGGGAGGAGTCGGGCTAATTTTGAGACATTACAGTGATAATTATACATTACAATCTCCATTTATAACACTGAGGGGGCTAATGCTGTTCTCCCTGTGGTACTAAATTGCATTACTGCACCAGACGTCACTGCTGGTTGGTTTTCAGAAGAACTTTGAGTGAACTCTGTATACTCTTTATAATTTATGAAACATTTAGTATTTCTGACAAGGCGCTGTTTGCTCCATCACTTCCTTTTCATGTTCAAAGGTCAAAATTAAAACAAACTAGAAAACATATGAAACAAGGCAACTGGCTCTATCTCACATGATTATAGAGCTCCAGTTCTTGGATATCCAACTAAGCGATATACAGGCCCTGTTTAGTGAAACGATAAGCCGAGAGGAGAGAGAGAGAGAGAAGAAGAGGAGGGAGGAAGAGTAAAGGGAAGAGAGAGAGGAGTAAGAGATAACAAAGATGTTATTCATGGCTCATTATTTATACAAAATAAATAGTCACTTGCCTGAATTAAATAAACAAGTAAAATATTTGTAATGAATGAATGTACACAGTATACATTAATCCCAGTGAACCGTTATAATACAGAGTGTCAGTAAAAGAGCCTGAGCCACAACTAATAAACAGCAGAATGGACTAATAATTAGCCATAGAAGTTATTTGTTCAACCCTCTACAGCTCAAATCTTACATTATTATATACAAATAACAAAAAATATCCCCTATATTGTATAAATATTAAGACCCAAAATATATTCTTCCAGCTTTCATACACTGAACAAAACGTCGATATATAAGGTAGACCTGTGCACTAATCATGATGTCAGATCAGCATCTTGATGTGGCACACCTGTGAGGTGGGATGGATTATCTCAGCAAAGCAGAAGTGCTCACTATCACACATTTAGACAGATTTGTGAACAATGTTTGAGAGGAATGGTAATATTGTGTATCTGGAATGAATTTTAGATCTTCAAGTCCATCTCATGAAAAATCTGAGCAAAAACAAAAGTGTTGCGTTTATATTTTTATTGAGTGTAGTAATGATGGTTCAGGTCTAGTAACCATCCCTGGCTCTTCCCGTCTAACCAGCACAATCATGTTTGTAAATATTTTTAGCCTCTTCTGCATGTATCAGCGTCCATTAGGTGCTGGAGCAGAGCCGCCCCCGGGCTCACTGTACTGAGTGTGTTTTCATTTTATTCTCTGACTCCACATGTTGTCAGGCCATCTCCTGAGGTGATCAATGATTTACTGCCAAAGCGTTTGTTTACGCTCTGACAAAAATAGATCATTATGTTCAGAAATATGCTTTTGACAAAGTTAAACTTGAGAGATTTTCTCCTCAAATCAAATACATCACTCATCTGAAGAGGTGAAAAATACAATGTTACTTCAAATACTGAAGTAAAGGTCAAAACTGATAGCTTTACTATCATTACTACAGCATTTACTAAACGTACTTTTAGTATTTATACTGATACAAATCAAATAGTTCCAGTTGCATGGTTTTCCCCCTTAACAATAGTTTTCATTTTCTAGTGCAATTATGCAGTTGTACTATTGCTACTATTCTAATCCTTCCAGACCAATACTACTACTACATCACTACTAGTGCCAGTTGCAGTGTCACTTCTACTACTACACATAATACATGAATTTCGCACTCTTCTCTATCAGTGTCAAAAATAGTCGACTGTAGACTAAGCTGAGCTCCATATTTTCTGACAACCAAACATTCTCAACAATAAAAAAGGAAAGAATTTTGAGTGCAGACAGAATCCACATGGGGTTTTCTTATTTTTCCAGATTGGACTGGACAGTGCTTGAGCAGAAGGCAGTGTAAAAGCTCCTGTCAGGGGCGCCCTGCTGTGATTTGGGGTGGAGGAAGCTGGGTGCAGGTGAGGGGAGGGTGCCTGTCTCCACCCGGACAGACAGAGAAATTAAAGAGAGAAGTGATGGGTGACGGGTGACATGTCCGCCAGCAAGAGACAGAAGAGTGACATATACAGAGGAAGATATCCATGGGTTTTATGATGACAGAAAATTGGGACCATTGTCATAGCAACTGACAATTTAAACAAAAAAGAAAAAGATACTTCTTTTGAATTGCAAACAGTCCTAGAAATGTCACAACATGAAGCTGAAATTGATGGATACCTGAACGTGTGTAATATCATTGTTAAATAAATTAAAGTAAATAATTAAAGTATAAGTAAATAATAATATTTTCTGCCTTAGTTAACACTAAGCACTGTGCAGATTTTCAGACTTTGATATTTGCTTGTTTCCATGGAAATATTATTGCTTTGCCTGGAACATTAACATATTACACTTTTCCATCTCCAATTAGGACAAACAGGCGATGCCACAAGGTCAAGTTACAGATCAGATCCCTCACCTTAAAACATGATCTAATTCATAAATTCTTCCAAATTATTATATTCAGAAACATATCAAAGTGGCAGCCCAGAGGAGCAGAGAGCATTACGCTGCTGTGATATTTCCAATAAAAGGGGACAGGACATTGTTTTCTGACTCCTTCTGAGTGGCTGTTGTTTTCCTTTTATTTGATCTGAATTTATTACTGGGAGTCTGGCTTTTCTAACTTTAACTAACCCTATGGTAAAAATTAATAAGAAACCAATTAGCATTTTCAAGGTACAGGGCCATTCTCTGAAAATGGAGCCTGAATGGCAAACTACTTGTATAATATAATTGTAGATTTTTTTAAGGCTTTATTATATTATATTTTAATAATATGTTGAGCAGCTTTCAAGAAATGTTGATTTTCAGGGGGTAATGGTTATTAAAGAGGACATGTTGCAAAATACATTAGATTAGCATTTATGGCAAAAAGAATAATTGTCACACATGTGACAAATTGTCACATTTGTATATAATTCATTATTTTGTCCTCTCAAAGTGCACAGAGTTTTGCATTAGTTAAGATAACTTCCATTCCAATCCATGTTTGTGAGTCACACACACACACACTTGCCTCAGTATCTCTAATAAAACATGAAAAAGCTAAACTACTTATATTTGCTGATAGAGCTAACCCAAGATAAAATGAATATCATATAATTTATAAGATTTCCATTAATGCCTAAGCTTGAAGCTGGGGAGAACAACATAATTGTTTTGTGAAAGTCACACACGTGACAGGAGAATCGCCCTACACTCTTTAACATTTTGGTGGGAGATCTTCATATACTTCTTTCCTTGTTTCCATGGAGATGTTGTTGCAAAATACATTAGATTAGCATTTATGGCAAAAAGAATAATTGTCACACATGTGACAAATTGTCACATTTGTATATAATTCATTATTTTGTCCTCTCAAAGTGCACAGAGTTTTGCATTAGTTAAGATAACTTCCATTCCAATCCATGTTTGTGAGTCACACACACACACACTTGCCTCAGTATCTCTAATAAAACATGAAAAAGCTAAACTACTTATATTTGCTGATAGAGCTAACCCAAGATAAAATGAATATCATATAATTTATAAGATTTCCATTAATGCCTAAGCTTGAAGCTGGGGAGAACAACATAATTGTTTTGTGAAAGTCACACACGTGACAGGAGAATCGCCCTACACTCTTTAACATTTTGGTGGGAGATCTTCATATACTTCTTTCCTTGTTTCCATGGAGATGTTGTTGCTTTCACACAGCACATGAAAAAAATCTATTGTGTGTGTATTCATATAGGTGCTTAAAATACCTTATTAAAATTAGATATTGTGTGAGCAGGCTTGCCTCTCCACAGATCTGAACAGTACAGGCTTGGTGGGACTCAACTCTTTGTCTCCATGAGGATAGCTATATTTAATGACATAGTGTGTAACATTTGAGACACCAGAATAATCTCCATGTAGATTAGCAGAAGTTGGACCAAAAAGTTACGCATTGCACTTCTAGGTTTACAGTTATAGCAGCAAGTTTATGTAAACATATGTGAGTAAAACAATACACAACAAGTCCAGCTTTGTCTCTGATGAAGTGACAAAAGTGAAAAGCCCATTAAATAATACTTCATCAAAATGCCCAGTCACTACATGTTGTGTTTAAGCCATCAGCACTTCCTGGTTGCATTAATTGTACAGTAAAGTAAATACCACCATCAGTGCAATTTGCGCTGACAAAACAAAACACCGCCTCTCACCCCCCACAGTGCCGGGTTCAGCCGAGCAGCGGGTGTAATTAGCATGCTAATTCAGGGCAGCACTATCAGTTATAGCGGTCCAGCAGAGGAACAATGATATCTGGTATAGAGGGGGTGTACACTGCAAATTTGAACTGCAAAACTGCATTAAAGGTGCACTGGGGGTCCGTCGCCTGCTGGTCTCTATAGATGTGACATTGCTCTGCCTGGAATGTTCCACAGTATGGCATTAAACAGCTCCGCCTTACATGTATCCAATAACAGGTGGTTTTATAGCTCAAAAATACCTAGAAAGCAAATTGTGACTGTGAGCGGGGTCGCCTCTCCACAGATCTGAACTGTAAATGTTTGATCTCCATGAAGATAGAAAGGTTTAATGCCATACTGCGGAACATTCCAGACAAAGCAATGACATCTCCATATAGGAAAGTATTTCAAAGTCAGCTCCGTTCACAAGAAAGAAGAATAAAATAAAATTCTTGTAAAATAACTGATTTTACAACATACTGTGGAACATTCAAGGCAAAACTATTAAAAAAATGAAAAGGTTGATGGCCCCCAGCAGAAAACATACACTGTGCACCCTTTAAACCACGTTTTATCACTTATTTACTACAGTGTTGCATAGTAATTCAGATTTAATTTACAAATGAAAAAAAATCTGCTGCTCACTAGCTTACGACTTATCAGTTGTAACATGGAAGTAAGTGGACTCTTTTATGAAGTTGTATTAGATCAATACTGTGATTTAAAATGTTAAAATTATAACATAATGCTCAAAGAGTATAATAGATTATAACTATATAGCAGACACAACCACAAAGGGTCGAAAGCCAAACTAATCTATTCAACAGCGCATCTAACTTCTGAGTTCATATAATCAATAATATGTCTCAGATACAGACACGGCACAGTTGTTCAATTTTGTCATTCTAAACTTCTCTAACAAAATTCTGTACAGGAGGAAAAACAAACAACGTTGTGTTCCATCCCTTTAACTCAATTTTCCTTTTGCAGTGCAGCCTTAACCCTGTTTGGTGCCACTTCTACACAGATGTTGAGGATTTGAACACGTGTGAATCTGCGGCACATCCGATTCCCACTCGCATGCATAAACACTCACTCCCTTTGCTGCGCACGCTTTGTTTTGCACTGTGAGCAGAGGGAAAGTGCTGACTGGGATCAGCTGCGCACAGTCAATCTCTAAATTCAAAGTGTTCCCGGTTTATGGTCTGAATTATTCATGGCGAGACTGGGTAAAAGCACTGGTGCAGTCTGATGGATTTGGGCTTGTTTGGGTTTTGTATTATTAGGGCCAAACAGGGCAAACAATACACAGGCATAAACAGGGGCGTCCATATTTAGCCTGAATTTGCTATGAGTTCCACTCTTAAAAAAGACAGAAAATAGTAAAAGTATTTGGAAGTAACTGTATCTCGCTTGCTTCCAGATGCTCAACTCCAGTATACGCCGCATCAAAATTGGGTCAAAACTACTTTTTACTCTTACTTTAGTCATTTCTCAGACTACTTTGTACTTAAGTAATCATATTTTAAACATACTTATTACTTATTACTTACTTATTATTACTACTTACTTACGATTTTCTGATCTATAAAGTTGTTTCATTCACACAAATAGTGCATACTGAGACCCTGTGATGTCATGTGGTAATACAGGAAGTGCTCCACTGTGTTTTAAAAATCCATACACCTTCATTAGAATCATTAGAATGGATTTCTGACCTCTCAGATCTGATCTCAACCAGACTAAAGGTAAAAAGTAACTGTTATCTTGAAAACTACTAGACGAATAATAGGGGAATGAAACAGAACACAACTCCAGGTGATGAGCATGAGCATAAATCTCACAAGAATCAATTCTACATAATATAAGACCTTTAAAGTACGAAGACTGTTACTTGAGTATCATTTTTACACGCCCTCTAGTCCTCAGACAGGATATTAACCCAATCACACATGGCAGCGTGTCAAACTAGGCACATTAACAGCTCAGAGTGCTCCTCCTAATTAGCCTAAGTAGTGAATATCTCCCAGTACATATATCTTCTGGTGTAGAGAAGGCTTCACAGAATGATGAGATTTGAACTTATGCCCCCTGCTGCTCAAACACCAACGTGGCAGGCCTCGTTATGATCTGATATGAGACTTTATGAACCGGAGCTCGCCGTGCGGCCCCTCCCGCCATGTTTAAATCTCATCCACTCTTCACTGTCTTCACTTAGATAATGAATTATGCATCTCAGCCAGGGCGATGCTCAATATTAGATGAACTGCGTATCTTCATTTGGTGACAGGACTCATATGGGACAATCCGGGCTTCAGATATATGGGGAGAACTATCCATATTCATGATGGGACTTATGCCAGCGCGTGATGAGAGGAGGCATGCGCCGAATGCTCGTTCTGTGGGTTTATTATGAGAGAGCGTGCGGTGCTGTAGAAATGGAGAGATTTGGATCAACTCGGAGCAAAGTGGGAAGGTTAAAGGGTTCGTACGCTCGGCTCCCGTGCACTTCAAATGATAAAGGAGCTCTAAAAACACAAAAGGTGCGGCGTTTCACTTGTCTTATTATTCACTGAGTTTTAAAGGTGTTTCGTGGTTTTTAAAGGTCAAAGAAAAGTTTTAGTGTCATTCCTCTGCTAACAAAAAATAGCATCCTTAGTATTAGAGATGTATGGATATATGGATTACCGATATTATTGTCAATATTTGTCTTATGGCTCTGGTCAATAACTACTTTACCTGTACCGATATTAAGATTAGAATATCTATAGCAAGTCCCAAAAAAGTATGTTACATGAAGTTCACAAATAAGACCCACTTTTATTCTGTAGCTTTTAACCTTTTTGTCTTTAATTTATTTTATTTATTTTATCTATTTTAGTTATTTGCTGC
The DNA here is from genome assembly GCA_000787155.1 of Scartelaos histophorus. NCBI lineage: Eukaryota > Metazoa > Chordata > Actinopteri > Gobiiformes > Gobiidae > Scartelaos > Scartelaos histophorus. Next base: position 11,690 of record JACN01002499.1, on the reverse strand, counting down.
TATTTTATGATTTTTATAGTTTTGATCTTATTGGATTTTATGGTTTTAATGTTTTAGGAATGGTATGAGCCAATTTTAGCATTTTAACTTTCTGTTGCATTCATTTTGTCATCTCTGTGCAGCACTTTGTATGTAAATATGTAAAATATGCTATATAAATAAAGTGGATTTGGATTTAACAAAATATATTTCTCTGATATATCCATTTTTTCATTGCTGTGTAAACATGTGGTATTTTAAAGCCTAATTGTGCTTTATTTTCATTGTTATTTTTGACAGATTATTTCATTACTTTCATTCACTTTTATTTTAGATGATGCATTTTAATATTCTTGCATGCATACATTATGGAAGCAGTGATGCTCCAGTCCTGGGTTAATTCTGCATGGGCTTAAATGAGATGAGAGACTCCAAGTGCATCAGACTGCAGCTTCTGCCTCACTACACACCAGTACAAACCTGCTCCCCTTCTCTCTCTCTCTCTTTCCTCTCCCCTTCACTTCCTCTATCTCTCTCCTCGTCGTCCTCTCTCACATTCCCTCCTTTTCCTCTCTTCCTCTATCTTCTCTCTCTTTCTCTTTCTGTCGATCTCTCTCTCTCCTTGTCTCTTTTTGTCTCTCCCTCTCCCCATCCCTCCCTCACAGACAGACCCCGGACCAGAGCACACACATGTAAAGTGAAGCAGGGACATTCAGAAGAACAGGGCAGTGACGGAGGAGCAGTGGAGCGTTAAAGTGCAGGCCAGTGTGGGCTGGATAAGGCTGTATGAGGCTGTGTGTAACTGCAACTACTACACAGTACACTCATGACTTTAGATGCATTACAAGCCGTCCAAAGCCTGTGTGCTGAGGTCAGGTCAGTAGTACAAGAGCATACTACTACTACTACTACAGCTGCAGCTACTACGACTACTACTACTAATAAAAATACTATAATAAATACAAAAAAGTGTCTCATATCGGACAAAGAGAAAATGCTACCACAACATTCTCGAACTGTAATGATTAAAACAGGAAATGTTCATGGGGGCACTTTGACTCCAATCCACTTTACATTGAAAAATTCTAGACCCTTTCTCTGTAGCTGCTGCAGCCTTGTCACTTTGTTCTTAAAATGTTTGTACTAGATCTGGTGTTTTTATTTAGCTATTTCGTCCATAAATAAATTCCTCTTCCTAAAATGGAACTCAGCTCCAAATTCACTCTTATAATTGCGAGCCTAGAGAGCTTCATTTGACGTTGTGGGCGACGTCACACTGCTTTAATCCACTTTTTTATACATTCTAGACTCCTTACAGTGAGCATGCACAAAGAAAATGATGCTTGAATATAGCCAGAATTAAAAATGTGGAAACAAAACTAACATATATTTAAAAACAAGGTAATTTCCATATTTCTTACCATAAACATACAACAATTTTACTTTATAATGGCTAATGTATGGGTACTCTGAAGTTCAAAATGCATTATAAAGGTATTCAAATCTAAACTTGTTTTTCCCAAGGACCACAACATCATTGCAATACATACAGTAAATCCTCCTATATACTACTATAACTCCCGATTGTTAAAAAAAAGCAATAACCTTTACTGTTTTTATTGTGAGTTCCTATAATTACTGTAAGATATAAAAAACATCTTTGGAAAGCAGTAATCTTCACGTTTTCCCTCTGTGTTTTCATGCACTAGTCCCTGGCCTGCCTCTGAGTGCAGTTATAGATGTAGGCCACAGACTCGGCGCTGCACAGTTTTGACAGCTCTCTTTGGCAGAATATGAAAGTGCATTATGTATGAGAGTCAGGCTGGATTCTCAACATGCACACACACTCTTACATATGAGCACTAAAGCTTTGTACTAAAGTCTATGTCACCGAAAAGACATGAAAACAGTAAGGCTGCTCCATTACTGTAAAAAAATCACATTACATTTATTAGGGTAATGATAGGAGACCTGAAGTGGAAGAATTAACTTATATATTATTACTAGTAACCAAAATGCTTTACAGTATTTTATTTTATTTGCCTTTTGTTCATATACTGTCTCCACAATTTCCAGTTTCCATTTTTAAAGAGGGGGCATTTGACTTTTTTGGGGTATTAAAAAAAAAAAATCAAAAAATGCCAAAAATAACACAAGATTCACTTTTATTTTTGATGCTTTAACTCCCCCTCCCTTTACTACAACACATCGCATCAGATTTGTGAAGTTGTAGTTTATTTTTTCCATAAGGGGGCTTTGAATAGCGCCCGGGAGAGATTGCTAGATTAGTCAAACATGCATGAATGTTTTTAAATAGAGAATTTATAAAGCTCGAATAAGTTGATGCAGTTTATCTATATGTATTTTTAACAATAACACCACTTTTGCTGATTTTTGCAAGAACTGTAATAAATAAAAAACTAAAAAACGACCTTGAACCTTGTTATGTTGCATTTGCACCACATCCTATGTCCTGCTGCATCAGACTAGTCCTGTTATTACTGCTCAGCTTGTGACAGCAGCCCCACTGAATTATGGGCCCCGAGAGGAGGAGCAAAAAGGTGAAAAAAGCCCCGGAGGAGCCTCTCAACTCGGATGACAACAGAAAAGACGCACTGTGGCGATGTCCTGCATGCATGCGCTCTATGGAGGTTACATAAGAAAATGTACCAGTGTCAGTCATGCACAAATCACCTCTGTCCTCCCAAGACCTTAACTGTATCTGAGAGAAGATGTTAGAGAAAGAACAAACTGGAAACTTTATCTGTGAAATGTCTGTAAAATATTTCAAAATATCAAAAACTCTTCTACATGCTGACTGAATCCAGAAGGAAACCGGACAAGAGACGGTGAAAATCCTACGTCCAAATTTGAGACAGTCCAACTACAGACGCTAATCTGTAGCATGGAAGACATCTCCCCTTCAGAATTCAATCCAATCCAATCCAATCCACTTTATTTCTATAGCACATTTCATAAACAAACAGTTTCCAAAGTGCTGCACAAATACAGACTAAAAGCAACAATAATAATATAATAATAAAATAAACACGCAGATTAAAACATATTAGTCCTAAAACAATAAACCAGTAAAATCAAATAAGAGCAAAGCCATAAGCTAGCAATAAATAAATAAAAACCCATAATTAAATAATAGAATTCTTGTAACATCCAGAACTAAATATATAACTTCTTTAATCTGAAATAAATAATAGTTTGTTGCTTTGAGTGTAGTGATTAATTCTGTTTCTCAGTCCTTTATGTTGCTTTTTCCACTTTTTGTAAGCAGCCATGTTTGTTTTTGACGTGAACAGAGCTCTCTGATTGGTTAATCCTCCTGTCAATCACGCCCTCTAAAATCCAGGAGACATGAGATGGCTCTAGATTCACTCATCTTTGTGAAGTTTTGTCAAAGCTTGTATTTCTGGCTGCTCAGGTAAGAGTAAGACTGTTAATAATAGATTGTATATTTCGGTAGTATATGGTGCAAAGGTTGCTTTATATATATCGCTTGGAGATAGGTGTAACAGCCCGAAATACTCATCTGTCTTTTTTGGACAAGGAATATATTGCTTTTCTGCTTAGTAAATCATGGTGAAAAGACAATTGCAGGTTTTGCTGGATGTGAACATTGTAATATATCTGAAACATAAATCTACAGCTGAATTATTCTCTAGCCAAAACTTAAAAGCACAAAAGGCAAAAATCAAGTAAAGAATGAGTAGAAAGGTGCAATGAATCTTCAACAAGAATCCACTTAGTCGTTCACACATACATTCATTGTAACAGTATATCCAAACACAGGAGCAGGATTTGAACTGCCAACCTTCTGATCAGCAGGCGAACACTGAGCTCGTACGATATTAAAATGGGCTATTTCTACTGAATTATACTGTTATACTCCAGATATTTTTCAGACCGTCTTAACACACAGAAATTTACAATAATTTAATCTTCATTTTATGTCATTCTTGGTGCAACCCTCTTCACTTATCCAAACTTGGAGACGACACAAACTTAAAATCTTCAAAATTTTCTATACAAAACATAATTATTGCAACATTTAATAGAATAATTACTTTGGTTTAGAATAAGGAAGCTCTGATATCGATACTGGTATTGAATATCTGCGCCGATACTGAACATTTTGCTGGATTGGGTATCAGTTTCATGTTATCAATTTCCTGGATGGGACTTTAAATGGAAGTAATATGATATTTACAGACTGATGTACGTCTAAGACTTCTCATAATGTTTGAATATTACTTGAAGGAGAAATAATATACACAGTTGGATCTCTTGTGGATTAAGTTAACTGTGTTTTAGTGAAATAAGTGCAATTTTCTGTCTAGTATTGGTTAATATCAGGTAATGGCAAATAGTTAACGTCAGCGTATCAGTATCTGAACCAAAAAAGCTGGATCGCTGCAGTGTGAGTTTAGAATAAATATATTTGTAGATGAAAAACAGACTTTTCCATATTTTTAACTATGCAAGTGAAATCCAACTTGATATGAAATGGAAAGTTATGGGACAGTTCCACTTTCCGTCCTATAATGTATCATAAATTTCAATAACCCCTCATCGCATTGTAAGGACGTATAAATATGTGCTTTGTTCATACCACATGACATATTTTAGTCAAGGTCCCGGCATTCATTTGTCTGACTAAATACGCGTCTTTTACAGTTAAGTATTAGAAAAATGTCTGCTCATATAGTCCCATTATAATAGATGTCTTTGAGCATTTGTGTAATGTTAGCAACAACCATGAGGGAAACAGAGAGAGACAGAAGATGGGAAGAGCGAGAATGTGAGAATGCATATGAGACTGTGAGAAAGAGAAAGAAAGACAGAGAAAAGAAGAAGAAGGGGGAGGAAAAAGAAAGCGAGCGTGCAAGACCTCAAGAGAGAAAAACAGAAAAGAGACAGAGCGAGAAAAAGACAGCTCACAAATCCCTGGCGGACATGATGGCCGACACAGAGTTTAGTCACACGGGGGCAACGCTGTGGCCCCTTCTGATCCTGTACATCCACCAGCCCCTGCACACTCATGCATTTACCCTCCTGCCAACTCCCTCCATGTGATACCATAATGCAACTGTCACTGATCAGAGAGGAAACGAGGCCTACGTGCTGCATTGTTTTTGTGCCGAAATATGCACAGAAATGAATAAGTGCATTTTAAGAAGACATGCTGGGTGTTTTTCTGGGTAGTTCTGCTCTATAGCCAACGTAAATTATTATTATTTTACATTTTCAAACATAATATGAATCTATAAAAGCTCTGGTTTGTTGCTAGATGCTGGTTTCTGCAGGCTCCTTTACAGTATGTCAGTGTAAACACCAACACAACACAGTCCAACACGGCCTGACCATGCTGTCCGCACTATGGAAAGCTGTTAGCTACAGGGCACAGTAGCAAGCACTGGATTTACACCAAAATGTCTTTGCATTGCTGCTGAAGACTACCTGTATCACTATTTCCAGGAATACAGAAGAACAAAGTATGAGACGTGCACTTGAATAGTGGGTAGGGATGTAGTTGTATCCATATTTTGTGAAGGACCTTAGATTGAACTGAGACACAGCAAAAGATCATATACACTATATTACCAAAAGTATTCGCTCAACCATTCAAATGATCAGAATCAGGTGTCCTAATCACTTGGCCTGGCCACAGGTGTATAAATATAAAAGAATGGTCAAAAATTCCTATAAACACTCTCCTCAACCTTGTGGACAGTTTTCCCAGAAGAGTTGAAGCTGTAATAGCTGCAAAAGGTGGACCCACATCACAGTGAACTCTATGGGTTAGGAATAGGATGGCACTTCAGTTCATAGTATGAGTAAAGGCAGGTGAGTGAATACTTCTGGTAATATAGTGTATGTAGTTCTCTCTGATTTGGCTGTAATAATGAATTTAAGTGATAATACACTATATTATTATAAGATATCAACAACCAATATCACAATATTTCAGTTATTATTACATCCCTAATAGTGTGAGCATCAAAACTTGAATTTAGAACACTAAAGATGATTCAAACATGCATGAATGAATGAGGTAATAACGAGGGGAAGCCCATTGTAACATGTTTCAACACACACAGTAACACAACCGGTGTAGCGTCTGATGATGTATTTTAATTTCTTAACTTAATATCTAGCAAAATGTTCAAAGGAGGAAGTTCAAAGAAAGAGGATCGTTTTATCTTCTGCACAGATGAAGACTGAGAGATGGCGTTCACGAGATGGTTTCACTTTGAACTACACTGAAATACATTAACGTCCTACACTACCCATAATGCTTAAGAGGCTCCTGTACCACAACATGCTCACTGGGATGTTAACATGAAATCATCTTACCCTTATTGTTGCTATCATTCTGAATCTTGTCTGGTTTGATCTCCATGAAGATAGAAAGGTTTAATATCATATTGTGAACATTTCCAGACGAAGCATCATCAACATCTCCATGGAGAAAGCATTTGATGGAAAGTTACACAATGCACTTTTAACAAAACACAAGACTCAATTCATGAAGGGTCTATTAAGGATGATCAGGGTTAGTAAATGACCTAATTAATATGCTAACCCTAACTCCTTACCCGTTATTTAAATTAAAGCCTGAATCATCCACACCAGATGACATGTCATAACACTACCTGTCACAAGTAGAAGAACTATGCAAGATTAATATCAGTTTTAATATATATGCTACCAAAGGTTGAGTGAAATAAGATCTATTAGTCTGAGCTGTCATATGCTCTTTAAGTTGTGTGTGTTCAGATTTAATGAGCCAATCAGATCACTGGAGGGAGACACTGCAGCCAACTGTGAGACTAATTAGTCCAATTTGTTCACAGTTTTGTTACTATCCGATTTGACAGAATATCTCCCATTGAATGAAGTGTGTTGAAGAGTGCTACTGTACGTCCTCGCTCTCAAGTGGACCACATTTATGATCCTGAAGTGGCTCTGCTCCTCACATCAGAGCTCCTGTGTTCAGTGTTAGAACAATGTCTCATTCTAAACATATCTACAGGTGAAGGAGGCCTCGTCTGAAGCCACTCGTGGCCAAACAGTAACAGGCTTGAGCTGTTCACAGCACAACTGTTATGAAGAAGAGACTTTTCATACCATGTTATAGCTGTTTCCCCTCACAGTTTACTCATCCACAGTTGTATTTGGAGTGGGCCCTGCATGTTTGAGCATCTTTCATTTCTTATTTTCAACATTGCTGCATCCCCATTTTCAGAGCCACTGGCATATGCCCACTGCTCTCTACTCACTTCATTCTCCAGTTTTATTTTCTTAATTAATTAGTTATGTGCAAAGGATTCGACAGCTTTGTGTAGTTATTTGGTACAGATGAAAAAACATTTGCTACTTGCTAGTATGATCTGTATATCTTCAAGATATCATGATGGCATTTATGTTTTCAGGTATGTCAAGGAAATAACTTTATAAAATGTGTAAAGCTCAAAAGTAGTTACAGGTATTTCTTAAAATGTCTGACCAGGTGAGGCCCACATTTTAAATACACATTTTTTAATACACAGTATTGTCTCTTGTAACTTTTAAGAATGTTAGAATGTTGTTACCTCCTCTAAAACATACCTGGAGTTCTGTTTTGTTTTTTCATTTACACATTACACACATTATAATTAGTCTGTGTTCTTTCCAGAAGATATTGTGATGACATTTACATCAGGTCCCACTGGGCACTGTGGTTTTCTAATCCAGAAGTTTGGAGATGTGTTTCTTTAGTTTAGTTTAGTTTAAGATTAATTTTGTGATTTGAAATGTGCAAAATGATGAGTCACAGGTGATTTTATAGCTACTGTATATAGACACAATAGCACAATAGCACAGCACAGGTTTTCTTTAAATAAGAAAATACTGTTGATAACTGTTGTAATATATTAGTATAATTGTTCAATTGTTTTAAGCAGATCAGATCGTGCAGAGAGTGTCAGAGTTAAAAACAATGAAGTGACAAGCTGAAGACAGTTTGAACAAAAACCAATCCATAATCAATCCAACTCACAATAACTTCCTCCCAAAAGCCTTTCACAATAAAAGTACATTTTGTGTGACATAAATGTTTGGCATGTGCATGTGCATAGCATGTGCTTGCACTGATATACAAAGTGACCGTTCTTTGGTACAAAATGTGTTGGATGCCCAAATTCCCCCATGGAAGCAAAAATTATTTTACCAAAAGTGTCAAATTAAGAAAGGGGAATGTTTTGTTTTTTTAACCTATTGTGCTTGTGTCTGTTATATAGATATAATCGATGATCATTATGGTATAATTTGCACATTTTAAAATGTAATATTAATCTAAAATGACTCAACAAAAGAAACAAGTCTTTAAACTACAGCAACAGAAAAGTGCAGCATCCAGTGGGAGCAAAAGGCACCGTAAACATCATCACAACAAAGAGCCAGTGTCTCCAGTGAATAGCTGCAGATCACACTTGCGAGCAGCAGATATTAAAATATTAGTTCCAAAATGACTATGCGATGCTGCCAAATCCTACATGTATAATTAATTAGGACAATAGAGGAATGAAGTAAGTAAAGTGAAAATAAGTGATTAAAGATTGTTCAAACATGCACCAATCGCTCCAAATACAACTTTAGGTGAGTAAATGGTGAGCGGAAACAACTACAGCACGGTTAAAACCTCTGAAAAATCAATTCTGCATAATAGATCTGCTTTGAATTATAAATGTAATTATGTTTTAGTGAAAAGTGTACTTCAATCTATCATAATACACTTCTAGTCACAAGAAATGCAAGAGTAAGATGTCCAACGCAATAACGTGTGATACATGTTAGTGAAGCCCGGAAAATGAGATTCATAATAGATCCACAAATGCAATGAGACTGTAACCTCAGGCTTAAATATCTGTCACATTCAAATATCACTATAAATGCTAAGCTATTTTATCAAGTTATCTCTTTCAAATGACAACTCCAACTCCATCAGTGAACCTTATTTCTCCTTCTCCAGACTCATTGTTAGTCTGTAGGCAGGGCCGGTGTGGTGGTCAGAAACGGTGATAAATGAAGTGGTATGCACGACCTCTAAAATGTTTTAACTTTATTGCATTAGCGTGAAAGCATGAGCGGGTATCCATCTCAGCAGAGCAGGGAGCAGAGCAGGGAGCAGCCTCTTCTTATTACTGTGGTCAGGCGGCTGTGAGCACTCAATCACTCACCATATACTGTACCGCCGACCACTATCAGGCCAGATGTGCGCATAGAGGAGAGAGGAGACAAAGGATTCTGATTTTCCTCTTTGGTTACATGGTTCAAATGTGAGGGAAACTGTAAAATGTGCTGTGAAAAATGATGTAACGACAATATGGTAACATCATTGTGAGATTATGGTGATAAAAAGGCAGCTGTGATTGACCTACATTATGTTCGAAATACACAAAACAACATCAGCATTTACTATATTATAACTAGAATGTTTTTTTTCCACACTATCTATCATGGTGAACATAAGTATGGATTTCTCTAATATTCTGAAATACGAAATATAAATATAAATTCTGACTTGGAGCATTTGATTTCTTTTATTCTGACACCTTCAAATACTAAAGTACCGTATTTTTTGGACTATAAGGCGCATCTAAAATCATTACATTTTCGCAAAAATCCACAGTGCGCCTTTGGTTGTGTTTACTAACCTCCAACCGATTTTATGTTGTAACAATACGGCTAATAACGTATTAGTGGGCGAGTCAGGAGGAGTAATATGTTGGCGACATATAGGGCGACTGTGCAACATACCGGTAGTTCTGCCGTGTGCTGTACAAGGACCCAAAATGCCACCATTACCATGCAGATTTCAGGTTTTGTATTTTTGTGTTAAAACTGAACAATGTTGAGAGGGATCCGGGCATGTTTGATGCCCAAATCACCAACTGTTAAACTTGTATTTTTGTGTTAGCTACAACTGAGAGTTATTGTAAATTACCTGAATAAAGTTCGATTTATCCGACACGTGTTTTGTTTCTCTTATTCCGCCTTATAATCTGATGCTCCTTATGTGTGGACAATGATACAACTGACATATTATTTGATACTGCGCCTTATAATCCGGTGCACTTTATAGCCCAAAAAATACGGTAAGTTGTAAGCAGAGAGGGCAAGGACTGTAAAGCAATTAAAATGTGGTTAAAAACATTAGCTGCAAGCTTTAAAGTTGAGACGCCTCATAGGAAAATTGGGCGCTAAACAAACAAGCGTATCTAAATCTTTTCTGCTTTTGAGATGAGTCAAATTAAATAATTACAGCACTCATTTGTAGGATTGCATGAATGAAACAAAACACAAATACAGGTATAAATTATGTCCTGACAGAGGCTGCATTGCTGGTGAAAATGCGTTGGCGTCTCTCCATGTTATAAAGGACTTTTAATATATTCAGTCAGTGTGCCTCAGGTTTGTACCTTACCCACCTATATATTTTTTAGTAAAGGCAACATTCTGTTCAAGTTTATTTCAAGTTAAACCTTGACTTAAACCTGTACTGCTTGACTTTTTTATGACCCAGTGAAGCCGTCCTCTTCTTTTCATCTGACAAGAACAGGCATGTTTTATGTTTCCAGGTATTTTTAAATGTCTTATATTACAAGAAATTGATTCTTGTGAGTTTTAAGCAAATTTACAATGTCGTTACCTCCTCAAAAACATACCCAGAGTCGTGTTTGTTTCAGTCACACGTCTGAGTAACGCCACATTATTAGTCTGATGTCATGAGACGATCATTTTTAAATTAACAGCTACATTTTGTCTTGAGATTAGTAGAGATCAGAGCGGAAATCATCCAAATGTTTCTAGTGAAGGTGTATGAATAAAAACACAGTGACATCACAAGGTGGAATAGAGTATTTTCTGTTCAAGAGAAGAACTCAAACTAAATACGTAAAAAAACCTAAATACGTAAAAAAACGCAACTCCAGGCATGTCTGTGATGACGATACAACATTATAAGATTCTAGTAGATCAGAATGGCATAATATGGGTCCTTTAACTTTAAGCTTACACGACACAGAACAAAATAAAACGAGAATCGAGTCGAAACAAAAATCAGTAGAGGTATGGACAAAGAACATCTACAGAATGGTTTCCTGTCATTTTGTTGCTTGCAGCACATAAAGAACATACAATGGACAATACAATCAATACTCAAGAAATATTACCCCCACTATCTATAGCATAAAAGGCTATTACTGTATGTTTCTCATGGTGATGAATGGATTGTGAACAGTACAACAGTAGAGGTTCATGCATTGACCTTTCATTGTATACGCAGAGTAGATAAGACTAGATTCTGCTCAATTACACTGTATGACCTTCTAGATACATGTGTCTGTCACACACAGGAAAGGTCAAATCATATTAAAACACTAGCCAGCGTGAAACTTTAAAATGTCATGTTCAAAGCACTACCTGAACTAGCCTTTGCCTTTCACCGTGACGTACGGTATGTAGAGTGTTTCTATTGACACGGCTGGAAATTAAATTAACCAAAAAGGTATAGATGATGTGAAAGGTCAGATTATCAGTGTTAAGGATAGTGAGTAAGAGGTGGAGCAATTTAAATGAAGCTAAAAGCAATAGCTGCTGGTTTTAAAGTGGGGCTAAGTGGGAGTATGAGCTATATTATTATTATTATTATTATT
>JACN01102463.1:0-16626 GCA_000787155.1 Scartelaos histophorus | reverse complement strand
TGCATAAGAGGGTACCACATTAAATATCAGCCTTTAAGACAAAGTGTTAAGACAGTACAGGAAGTGTTACTTCTAGCTAAAGCAATAGCGTTTCCATGGAGACAAGCAGGCGAGGGACCTTCAGCCTCCTTTTTTAATGCTTTTTTATACTGTTTAAACTGTGATACTGTTTCCTCGGCTTTTAAAATCAGTTCAAACAAACCCAAACACACAAAAATATATTGCAACAAACCAAAAATGTTTTGTTGTGTTTGTAGTGTTCACTGTCATTGTTAAAACTGCACTGTGTAACTTTTCTGCTTCATCTGGATATAGTATGGCATTAAACCTTTCCATCTCCATGGAGACCAAACCAGACCAAATTAGACGTCACAGTCAGAACGCATTTTATTCTAGGTATTTTTGTGCTATAAAACCACCTGTAATTGAATAAATGTAAGGTAGAGCTATTTAATGTCGTACTGTGGAACATTCCAGGCAGAGCGATGACGTATCCATAGAAACAAGCAGGTAACTGATCTCCAAAGTTACATAATACACCTTTAAAAAATCAGGCCAACTCAAATATAAACAATACTTCCTCACTAGTTATGAAGTTAAGAAGTTGCCGATACTGCACATACCACTATACACAGGCCACGATACGATACATATCTTGATACAATAAGCTTTCGATTCAATACGATATATGTCGATTCGATACGGTTCAATTAAAAAAAAAAAAAGTTGCATAAAAAAGTTTCCTTCCTCAAAACAAGCAACAAAACTGTAGCACTGTAACAAAATAATTTAGTAAATATACCAAAAAATACTTTGGTGATATATCGATACAGCACCCAGCGATATCGCTATTGTATCGCCCCATTAAACAAAACCACATATCGATATTTCAATATTTTTGCACACCAGTACCCATCGAAATTGCACAGTTTACCACCTGAACCCAGACGGTTAATAAGATTTATACCTGGAAACCACAGCAGGATTTATTCTGTGAACAAATTACCTGACGAGTTCATACGTCTCTCCCAGAAGAGGGTTGAAGGGTTTTCCAGTTCTGTCCCACTGAGACGCCACAGCTGACACAGCGAAAGCAGCTACAGCCTGGAAACACAAACACACACCTTCAAAACCACACACTGTACACACAATCACATCACAATGGAATACACAGCTGCAGGGAGTATTATCTGTTACATAAGGGTGAGTCGTATAGTTGTAGGGAGAATTATCTGTCACATAAGGGCGTGTTGTACAGTTGTAGGGAGTATTATCTGTTACATAAGGGTGAGTTGTTGTACAGTTGTAGGGAGTATTATCTGTCACATAAGGGTGAGTTGTTGTACAGTTATAGGGAAAATTATCTGTTACATAAGGGTGATTGTTGTACAGTTGTAGGGAGTATTATCTGTTACATAAGGGTGAGTTGCACAGTTGTAGGGAGTATTATCTGTTACCTGCATGCGCTCTATGGAGTCTGGGAGGGAGCAGGCTTTGTTGATGAGGTAAGTGTGTTCCATGTACTCGGTGATTCTCTGGAGGAAGCTCAGAGGCTCATTAAACGCTATGGGCATCGTGATCTTGGACAATTCCTGGAAAACATAACAAAAAAGTTTGTACGTGTGATATAACAAATTAGACCGGGTCAAAAACAATTAAATATCTTTGCACTTCTTTGTTTTATTGCGACACTTAGGACAATATTGGGATTAAATATAAAACACTCATCTGCATTAGGTAGAATATTGAAACAAGAATTGATAAATAGTTAAAAAAAAAATCAGACCTAATGCAAAATCATCTTTTTGAGTTTGAGTAATCTTTAATCACTTATTTTCAAGACGCCATATTGCAGATTAACCCCTTTTTGACTCTTCGGTTTTATTTTCTTAATTAGTGATATGGAAAAAAAATCTGCTGCTTGCTAACATGATCTGCAGGAGGTCTGTTCCCCGTTGTCAGCAGTTTCTTTAGTCGTTTAAGTTGAATATTACGACCTCGTGGATGTTCTGTGCAGCCTGGAATGTTTTACAGTATGACTTTAAACCTCTGAGTTCATGGAGACGAAACCAGACCAAGTTGTAGGGAGTATTATATGTTGCATAAGGGTGAGTTGTACAGTTGTAGGGAGTATTATCTGTTACATAAGGGTGAGTTGCACAGTTGTAGGGAGTGTTACATGTTACATAAGGGTGAGTTGCACAGTTGTAGGGAGTATTACATGTTACATAAGGGTGAGTTGCACAGTTGTAGGGAGTATTATCTGTTACATAAGAGTGAGTTGTATAGTTGCAGGGAATATTATCTGTTACATAAGGGTGAGTTGTCGTACAGTTGTAGGGAGTATTATCTGTAACAGTTGTAGGGAATATTATCTGTCTCATATGGATGAGTCAGAGCTATGGAGAGGCGACCCCCGCTCAGTCAGAATCTGTGTTTTTCTAGCTATTTTTGAGCTATAAATCCACCTTTAATTTCATAAACGTAAAGTAGTGCCGTTTAATGTCATACTGCGGAACATTCCAGTATCCATAGTAGAATCTCTCCTTACCAAGCCGATACATTTCTTGAGGATACTCCACACGCTGATAGTGTTTCTAGCGTACATCGGCGCAGGTAACGACGTCCTGAAAAGAAAAAAAAAATGAAAAATGAGCAAATCCATGGAGACCAAACCAGACCGAGTTCCAGGTCAGATCTATGGAGAGGCGACCCCCGCTCAGTCAGAATCTGTGTTTTTCTAGCTATTTTTGAGCTATAAATCCACCTGTAATTTCATAAACGTAAAGTAGTGCCGTTTAATGTCATACTGCGGAACATTCCAGTATCCATAGTAGAATCACCAATAAAAAAGCCGATACATTTCTTGAGGATACTCCACACGCTGATAGTGTTTCTAGCGTACATCGGCGCAGGTAACGACGTCCTGAAAAGAAAAAAAAAATGAAATGAGCAAAATTAAATCTGTCACACTCGAGTCTCATCAGTTATTTTAAAGTCGAAAATGAAATTATGAAGATTAACCCGATATAATGTAGATACTAAAACTTCAATAATGCAATGTAAAGTAGGTTTGTCACGATAATTACTATATAGACTCCACATTTCTCCAAGACGAGATTAGATACGATATTAGGTCCTCGAGAAGAAGGCGAGATTTTAACATAATTCCTAAGACATAAATTTCACGATTCAGTTTCTAATTTTGGCCTCACTTTTTGTATTTATTTGATTTCATCTTTCTGTTTCTATTTTAGTCCTGCTTTTTGGAACTGTACAGGACGTAACTCGCCAACATTTTTTAGTCCAGTCCAAATATATAAAAAAATAAAATAAAATCTTACAATATATTTTTTTCTCTTCTGTGCATGATCTTGTACCATCCTGT
This sequence comes from Scartelaos histophorus, assembly GCA_000787155.1. Classification (NCBI taxonomy): domain Eukaryota; kingdom Metazoa; phylum Chordata; class Actinopteri; order Gobiiformes; family Gobiidae; genus Scartelaos; species Scartelaos histophorus. The sequence continues at coordinate 13,238 of JACN01102463.1, read as the reverse complement.
AATATTTATTGTGAAATTTGTGGTTATTTTTCGGCAACATAATAAGATTTGAGCTATAGATGGATGAATTAATAACTTTTATGACTCATTACAGATGCAAATTGAGTACTAGGGATGCAACAATATCCAAATTTCAATTTTTTCACGATATGCATCTCACAGTTTGATATTTATTGCAATAATTTGTGGAGGCTAAAACAAGACTTAATCCAAAGAACTAATATTTAAAAGAGCTTAGAAGAGTTATTTCTTCATGTAGTCTGCACTGAAACGGAGCAAAGGATCATGGTCTATGTAGTTTCCTCTATTTTCTAGCAAATGCTGCACCATAACTATTAACTTAAGCGAAACTTCTTGTATTTGTAGTTGTAATTTGATATATTGTGATGGGCCATAATGCTAATGTTACATCCCTATTAAGTACTAAAGCGATTTATTTATTGATTTTGTTTTACAGTACTGTAGACTTAGAATCGTTTTGTGGTTTAAATCGGTTGAAAGGCATCATTTTAGGCAGTTAAGAGAATTAACAAAGCTTTCCCGTTCCTTGTTGTAAACCACAGCAGTCTCCAGTTGCAATCTCAAATCTAAAAACCACCGGAGATGCGCCTTAAACACACCCAGCTAATCTTGTATCAGGAAAGGTCAACGGCTTCGGATACAATCAGAAGACGGCATGAAGAATGTTAAATTATCTCTGAAATCACGACAAACTGTACACACACAGACGTCAGAGGAGATGTGCTCTTCTCCACGTTGTTTGGTACAAATCTGTGTTGTTTTATTAGGAAGAAAAAGGATGTATCTTTTAGGATGGACTTTGGAAGACCTTCTGAGACCTGCTACTGTATATCTATATATATTTATATACATATATACTGTATATATTTTATCTTTAGAATAATTTTGGTTTATAGACTATAGAAAATGTAACACCTTTTTGTTCCATCTTGTTTATCAGAGTCATTAGGTATGTTTCAATAGTATTTACAAAATCAATCAGATCTTCTTTCAGATTTCTCTCCCTCGACACGTGCCACACCTTGTATTGTTTTAACTCCATGTTAATCCTGAGGCCAAACAAACTCATCAAGGTCTGGTCACACCTCACCGTGTGAGGTGTTCACTTTGTGATGTTTGGTGTTTTGTCATTCTTGTATAAATACTGTGAGCTCAGAGGCTCTGGGGCCACTGAGACTCTTGGACCCAGAGAGGCTGGTCCAGGGCTGCCCAGGCCCCTTCTTTGTACGTGGTGCAACAACGAATAAACCTGCTTTCATATCCATAACTCACATGGCTTGGGAAAGTCATTATTGTAAGAAGAATTATTTCAATTATGAATTAATTGGTGTGAATTAAATTAATGGAAAATTTCCTCCTTAACCAGAGCTGGTAGTCACTGTTGGAACTCATATATTTCCCATCCCTATTCAGAAAGGCCACTGATGTAACAAATCTGCCAAAATACTGACGTAACTGATCTACCCCTTCAGTTACCGCACTGTGTTAGGAAATTACTACAACTCATTCTAGTCTAAACCAAACTGTAAAAAAACTACAGTTACAATGAATGAATCATGTTTGCACTGTACTACACAATCTTTACTGAGGTCAGCTTTACATAACTTGTGTCAATATGTCATAATCAAAGGATCACATATTTTATCGCACACGCACACGCACACGCACGCACACACACACACACACACACACACACGCGCACAGCAGGAGTATCAGTGTGTTTAATTATCCACAGAACAGAATGCGGCTCTACCTGTGTTTCTTGATGCCGTTCTCTTGAGGCACCGCCCCGTTGTTTTTCTGGGACACCACCGCGTCTTTAAAGCTGGCCTCGGACACGCCCTCGCACGACTCGTCCGAATCCAGGCCTGAGAGGGTGGAGCGCGGGGAGGAGAGAAGAGAGGTCAACACCAGTGAATGAAGAGGCCCGAAACATAAAAGGAGATGGATTCGCTTGACTTCGCTTCTTTAAGATCTTCTATTACGCACAGTTTACCCGTGAGAACTTTAAGCGTCATCAAAAAAACATACCTGGAGTTGTGTTTTTTTCCATTCACTCTTTATTATTAGTTATTATTGTGCACAAAATCAAACACTTGCATTTGAAAGTTCATTGAAATATTACTGTTCAAATACAAATCACGTCAAATTACTTTTCAGAACTTGTTTGGAAGGGTCTAACCATTACTATTTTATTATTTTGCTTTTATTTTATTTCTGACTGAGACAAAAAAAGAAGAAAAAGAAGAAAAAAAAACACAGTGCACAAACAAATATATTAGTGAAAAGAGAAAGATGAAGACAAAATAAACCAGATTACAAAACACACACGCACAAGAGCTAACCCAGTGAATTAACATGAGGCATTTTGGGAAAATACTTATGGAAATGTACGCCACAGACGGCTAGAATAGGTTTGCATAATAGTTGGAGAACAGGGGAAGCCGGTGGTGGTGTTCTAAGCGTCGAGCGGGTTTGCATAGAGCTTTGCATCCGTCGCTCTCGGCTCCGTTTGAATGCCAAATGTTATTGATCGTCCTAAACTGTTGACTCTGCCTCTTCGCTGGAAAAAAAAACTGCCTTTCGCCCTGATCTCCAGCGACCTATAGCCGCCCTTTTAAGGCTACAGCACACGCAGGGAAAACAAACGCAAGCTGAGGCACTTTTACCCTTAAATCTTACACGTTTTACGCTTAAAGATCTGATATTGCAAAAAAATGGACGATTGTGAGATTTAAAAAACATCAAAATCTCGTTTCCCGATCAAAAACGCACCTTTAGTTGTGTTTTATTTCATTCACACTTGTTTGAGTAACCCTTAAGTATCAGTCTGTGTACATCTCCAAAGCTCAAAATGCTCAGTTCCACCTTGTGATGTCATAGAGTGAGTTTTAAAAAGCCTAAATTTAACTCAAATCTGATCTATATTATAATGTTTCCTCATCACAATTATTCCTGGAGTTGGGTTTTCTTTCATTTACACAGGTTTAACACACAAATCCTGCGTATCTGCTTTTTCTCACCAATAGAAAACACTCTGTCCCACTTTGTGATGTCATAAGGTAATACAGGAAGTGCTCCACTGTGTTTTTAAACTTCACACACCTTCATTAGAATCATTTGGATGATTTCGGCTCTGGATTTGCCTATTTCTACTTTACTAGGTAACAGAGGATTACTCAAATGTGTGAATGAAACAAAAGAAAACACCGGGTATGTTTTTGATGGAAACATTATAACTTTGCTTAAAGCTCAAAGGAGAATTTTGTGTCATAAATCAAGTTAAGAGCATTTTGGCAGCTGTTCACATAAGATAATTCTAGGAGGTTTTACAGTTTGTTTTACCATGGTATCTATTTGTTTAGTAGAGACTCGAGAATGTTCTGCCATCGTCAATCATATTTATGCATTATGACTTTTTTATCATGCCCAGTAAAACTATATAAATAAAACAAACTGTAAAAGGCCATTATCTTTGATGCCCTTTTATGAACTAAAAGCTCGTCCTGCACACACGTCACACATAATGTAATGCCCATAATGACTACTGCATCACAAAACAATAGGTTTTATGAACTTCACTCAGCCCTGATGCGATGGAGGTCAGGACAGGGCCGCACCTGTCACTACACACTGTTTGTTGATGTTTTTAGGTGGGAAAGGGTGGAGCTGTACTAGGAGTAGGTGAAGTGTGGATTAAAATAGTTTTAAATGGTTAAGCAAACACACCTCTACCACAAACAATTGACAAAACTCATTTGTTTCAATTATATAAAATAAAGATGGATTAATTCAGTACAAAGAATGAGGTTAATCAGGTTTAGTGAGACAAATGTGGTCAGAGTTACACGGGGATATGCATCTTTTAGATTCCTATTTAAATTCACACAGATGACGCTGTGAGTCTCTGAGAGCTACAGTCACAGGCGCTCTCCCATCTTTCTGAACATACAATTATGTTATATGACACAGAAAGGTCTCAACAGGCCGTTTTCTGAGTAAAATTTCTGAGATAAAGTTGGAGAGAAGCATCACATATATGGTGAGTTGCATCGCGTGCACGTTATGGGTTTTTCATTTTCGGCATTTTGTCTGTAAATCAAGATATGAATATTAATAACAGACCAATCAGGGGCCTTCTTTTCCTGAGATCGTCTCCCGTTAGTGTTAGAAACAGGTTGGATTAACAGCTACGGTGCCTCGCTTAAGAGAAGGGAAGGGAAGTGTACCTTCAACAACCTCACTTCTGATTGGCTCTTTGATTAGCTGCTATAACTGCGAGTCTTGATTTGCTTAATTTGGCTGAAACAGAACGTAGTGTGTGGTTTCAGACTCTATTATTCTACTATTATTTACAGTCTATGACCATAACATAAACAAAAACACCAGCAGCAAAAAATAAATGGCAATTAAACACTTGTAAAACGAGTTAAAGATAATGAGAGCGTGATTCAACCCGCTACAACAACAATCAACAATCAAAATAGAACTGATAAATATAGATCCAAAATGATTTCATCTCTTGAAGCCATATTACAAAGTGGGTTACCCATCCTCAAACATACGTGGTGATGTATTTTGTTTCATTACACACGTTTGAGTAACACTTTGTTATTAGTCTGTCTCTCCACCTCCATCTCCCAAAACACTCTGCTCCATCTTGTGATGTCATGTAGCGGCAGTTTTCAATCAACAATTCCAGGTCTGAAATTATCCAAATGATTCTAGTGAAGGTGAATGGAGTTTGAAAATACAGCAGGGCACTTCCTGTATCACCACACGACATCACAAGGTGGAAGAGAGTGTTTTCAGCTTGAGAGAAACCTGCAGGATTTGTGTGTTAAACATGTGAAAGAAACAAAACGCAACGAAACATTATAACACAGATCAGAAAATGGAGTAATTTGGCCTCTTTGGTGCTTTAGCTGCTTGAAATACAGAGCTTTATGTATTGAATATTCTTTAGAGACGTTATTTAACTGAAAAAAATTGCTTAGGGAGGAAAAATATCTCTTTGGCTCTTTGAATTTTTTTCTATTGATTTGCCACATCAGCAGCGTTTTGGAAGAAGATTAACCGCAGTATTGCAATACCACGATATGATCACTCACACCGCACGAGGGCTCAGGTGACCTCAGTAACCGCAATTCGCATTTTAATGAGGGTCCACGCACATGCCGGGCAAAAATTTAGTTTCCTACTATGAACCAATTCATGTTTATGTGGTTTTGTGGAAATGGGCTCAAATACTGGGACCCGAACCCGCAGACACATTAAAACGAAAGTGTTGCGCGCCACCACCGTATCCACAGAGCGCACCTCATGAACATGCGGTTTTGTGTTAAAATCAGCCTTCTTTTTGCTATTTACACCCAAATGCACTGTTTAGGATCTATCTGAAAAGGATATAGTGCACATAGAAGCTTTCAGTAGAGTCTAAAGCGCATTATTTAACAGAAAGAATTGCTTAGGGAGGTAAAATCTCTCTCTTTGGCTCTTTCAGATATAAAGCTCGTTTCTATTGATTTGCCCACATCAGCAGCAAGTGTTTTGAAAGAAGGAACTCTGACCTAAAGAGTTACACAACTAAATTTATGCTTACTATGGATCGTTTTGCCAATACAACAGATGTTCTTGAGCTGCACAATGGAGCGTATCTGCTGGACGGTCTCGCCTCCGTGCAGATGTCTAGAATGTTCCAATATGGCCGTAATCTTATCTACATAAAGTTTATTCAATTACAGATTAAAATATGGCACCTGCTTCTCTGGATGGAAATAAAGCAGTCTAAAGGTGCATGGACATGTAGGCAGAGCAATATGTCATTGCTCTGCCTCGAATATTGACATTAAACAACTCTACTTTACATTTATCAAAAGGTGAATTTATAACACAAAAATACCTAGAAAATCTGGCATTCTGACTCTGAAAAAATCCATGAAAAAAGCATTTGACAGATCCTATACCATAAAAAATGCCATGTTGTTGGACATTAATACAATTAATGTAGCTAATTTTGTTTTAAAAGTCCTATACCTGATTGTTTTGTGAAGAAATAATGTAAAGCAAGGTATTATTTCACTGGCTGCTATGTGCATTCAATTAAAGCATTTTTTACCATCCTGAGAACCAGCAAGTGCACTGTTAACATGCTAATTGTCATTCACAATCCTATCCTGAGAACCAGCAAGTGCACTCTTAGCATGCTAATTGTTGTTAGCAATGCTGTGACTGGCCTTTAAAAGTTGTAAAAAGTGCTTATAAACTCACTCTGGTGATTAAAGCATTTTTTATCATCTCGAGAACCAGCAAGTGCACTGTTAACATGCTAATTGTCATTCACAATCCTATGACCGGCCTCTAAAAGTTGTGAGCGCTTATAAACTCATCGTGGTGAATAATTAGGATGTTTGGCATGTGTTTTGGACCACTGCAAACCTTTTAAAATCTGGAAAAAAAAATACAGTTCATTTTAAAAAGTAAAAATCAGGAGGTACGACGCCGTGAATATGACACTGTAATCCATTTCTCTGCACAAATACTTATTAGCAGCACCACCTATTTATAGAACATCTATAATTCACGGTGCATTATGGGAGAATTATTACAACCTGCCACCTGACACGGCTCTGTTTGAATAAATACTGGATGAGTTCTGGTCTGCACCTGTCTGTTCAGTAAGACGATCATAACAAAAAGCCTCATTATCATATTTTATTGATGAGTCTAAAGCACATGCAAATAAGAGCTGTTAAGGAGCTGGGACAGGCAGATCCATCACAGCAGGGACACTGAGCGCGGGATAATAAATGTCTGATTATGGAGTTATATTATAGCTATTAAAACTACAATAAGACAGGGGAACACTTTATTTCACTATGGGGCCTATCGCGTGTAATATAACTCTTCTCGAGATGCTTTCATTATAGAAAGTGCACAAGATTAAAACTAAGGGGCACTACTCACGACTGTATATGTAAATGAGCATAGCCAGCCCGTGGTCCAAATAGAAAGTGAGCATGGGGGCACTTTTGTCTCCATCAACTCTGGTTCACTTTATACAGGAAACTAATTTTTAATCACTAATTTTACTTTTCTACTGTGAACCATTTCATTTTTACATGGCTCTGAGCAAATGGGCTCAAATATTGTGGTTTTGTTTGCGTATTGTGTTAAAAATCACACTTTTTTTCTACTACCGGCATTTCCAGACTATAAAGTGCACCTGAATATAAGCTGCATCAACAAAATTTTGACAAAATTTCACATTTGTACATATATAAGCCGCACCTGAGTATGAGCCGCAGGTGTCCACGTCTTCAAAAACGCTTTCAAGTTCGCTCCGTCTGCTTTTATTGCCTCTGAAAGTGTTTGTCATATTTTTGCGTTGAGTTTCTTCTCGTCATTTACGCCTCAGCTGCATTTAAAGCACACGGGTAAGACGCGTCCCCCTCTCTGTAACTTCATTTCACCCTAGATCCATATGTTCACCGCACAGACAGCGGCGTTTTCCGCACTCGCTGTTGCCAAATAAATAATCCGTCCATATATTAGTCGCACCGTGTTATAAGCTGCAGGGTTCAAAGTGCGAGAAAAAAGCGGCTTATAGTCCGGAAATTACGGTATTTACACTCACTGCACTTTTTAGGAGCAGTTTGAAATGGCCTACGCAGTCACAGGAATAGTGCAAATAGAAGCTTTTCGTTGTATTTGGGACTAAAGTACCTGGATCATGGAGTAAGGAGCGCCTGATGCAGCTTTGTTTTTGCACTGTGTTCACGTGTAGGATTTGTGAACTGTCTCATTCACACTGGTGCAAGTCCTGCCCCCTTGTTTGTTAATCAGAGCTACAGAAGGCTTTAGGCTTTTTTTTTAAATCACTACTACCCAATGTCAGAAAGAACAGGTTTGGTGAACAGTTTAGTCAATAATCACTGTCGCAATCCTCCATGTGTAACTTGGAACAACTATTTGGAGTCAGTGAGGTCATTCAAGGTAAGCAGAGTGCGTACAGGCGGTATTCCTGAAGGCGCCTCTGTGGGGGTTTACCGTGGGCTTTACCTGATCATAATATATCCTCGGAACTCGTCCGGAAAACTACATTACACTGCACACTGCACTTAGATCTGGCTGTGGTTTTATATAGATATTTTTCAAGTACGTGGATACTCGGCTCACCCTATAACTGCTAGCCTCGACAAGCTTCATTTGACTGGAGCCAAACGCTAATGGATATGTCACATCTAAGTCACACTCACTCAGTCCACTTCTTTTTACAGTTAATCAAAATTTGTCTTGCCCTAGTACAGATATATTGAACCAGCAGCTCTTGGGGTCAAAATATGTCTGCGGCGTGTTTTTTTTTCTGGTTGAGAGAAGTACAAATGCAAATACCTAAAAACACAGGATTTATGTGATGACCATAAACAACTCTAGGTACAATTTTGATTAGGAAACACCATTATAGGATAGATCACAAAACAGGGTAATACAGGCAACTCTATTCAAGTCATCAGCTCAAATGACATTAGCATCTATGGACTGATTACACAGAATCTGAACTATTCAAAAAGAATAACACCAAATATTTGGAATAATTTCATCAGTGCGAGTGTGTACTAGACATGACATGTTGTGGAAAGGAGATGCCGCACTGAATTATTTAAGAAATCATCAGACAAGAGCTGCTCAAGTTGCACTGAGGTTTGTTCAGTGATGGAGACGGGGTTATTAGGACCAGAGACACGGTTACATAAAAACATCTGCTGCAGCTCGACTAAACTGGGATGAAATATTCTGGGTTATTTTAGTGGATAGTGTTAGTCTGAAGGTCCTATATTACACAAAATTGACTCTTATGAGCTTTAACCAATGTTACCTCCTCAAAAACATACCCAGAGTTATTTTTTTAATCCTAGTTTATTAGTCTGTGGACAACTCCAAAGCTCAAAACGCTCTGTTCCATCTTGTGATGTCACGAAGTGGTAGTTTTCAATTTCACAGCTCCCTTTAATATTTTGTGCAGTTGAAATGGGCAAATCCAGGGCTGAAATCATCCAAATGATTCTAGTGAAGGTGTATAAATAATATAAGCACAGTGGAGCACTTCCTGTGTTTCTGTAAGACATCACAAGGTGGAAAAGTGTTCTCGGTTTCAAAAAACTCAGCCTAAATATGCAGGATTTGTATGTTAAACAAATGTGAATGAAACAAAACAGATACTCCAGATATGTTTGTTGTAAGATAGATCGAGAAATAATGTAATATGGACATTTTTGTTATGTATATTCTAAGGTTCAACACCCAGCTTTCTTGTAAAGTATTATTACACAAACAAATCAAACTTGAGTAGAGCACTGACCTGTGACGGCGTCGTAGAACTCATCATCATTATTCATTTTGTGGAGCTGGTGGGAGGTTTGGGCAGAGCTGGACTTTAGCACATGATTCTTCAGGTTGAGGTGAGACTCAGTTCCTCTGGACCCTGGACCAAGACCTCCAAATCTGGGCTTTCAAGAAGCCACGCCCCCCAGGAACCAAGCAAGATCTGATACTGCAACAACAATATCCCAATCTTCTGTCGTCCTCTGGAGTTTGGACCAATCAGAGAAGGAGGATCTCAGCTCTGCTCTGGAGTGAAAACGTCACCTGAAAAAACAGAATACAGAAATGTTAAGGTTAAAATCTGTACGTGTTTAGAAATTCTGTAAGGCAAAGAATCAGATCAAAAACTGGTCTTATCTCAGTGAAGATATATTGTCTTATAAATAGGAAGTATTTATAAGAAACCATGTAATCCATCTTTTGTTCGAGGGTAATTCACTGTAGAGAAGGTTTTCGGTTTTAGAAACTGGCTTTACATTTTGCCTCCCATTCAGAACCCATTTTCAATTGATGGAAAGACTTGAAAAACTGGGAATTTTCCTTCTTGATTTGCTAAGTCCAACCCCAAAGGAAGGAGTTATGTTAGCATGCTAGTTATTGGTAGCATTCTTATGGCAGCAGAAAGTTGTTGATGATCGAAATGCTTAAGGTAAGTGAGGAATAACTTTGGACCAAACTGTTAAAAACATCAAAAACTAAAACTAGTTCATTTTTAAAGTTGCACTATGTAACTTTTCGGTTAGGAGTCCATCACCTCTGCTTTGAATGTTCCACAGTATGACATTAAACAGCTCTATTTTACATTTATCCGATTACAGGTAGTTTTATTGCTCAAAAATACCTAGAAAAACAGGCATTCTGACTGTGAGCGGGGTCGCCTCTCCACAGATCAGACCTGTAACTTGGTCTGGTTTGGAAAGATTTAATGCGACAAAGCAACAACTTTCTCCACGGAGTAAAGCAGGCGATGGACCTTCCACCAGAAAAGTTAGACAATGCACTTTTAAAGAAATTTTGGACATAAGCCTCATTTCCTCGTGAGCCAGAGAGTTGTAGTAAAACACTTATAACATCAGACTATAAATGTGAATGTCGGTAGTAGATCATTTTAGAAGTAAAAATCCACCTTTGAAGGATTTACGTCTGTGCAGCAGCAGCGAGTTTCTGCTTCCTGATAGCCGTGAAGAAAATAGTTCCTCAACATGCTACGATTCACGCGATGCAGCTTTAGTTTTATTTCAAATATTATCCTATCAACACAAACATTTATATCGACAGTCTGGAATAATAAGAGATTTGCTTCGGGTGCTTGGTGGAGTGGGTAAGATGTTTTAGTAGCTGGCCAACTACACCCTTTGACAATCTCTACCCTAGCACCAGCGACTTCTGCAAATACAAGGACTGCCATTCTGTTTATCCTCCTCAACACGTCAACAAACCTCACATATAAATCTATGGTCTTCCTTCATACCCTTCAATCCGAACATTCATTATTCCCACCAGGGCGGCACTAAGATTAATTGCAATCAAAGTGCCATTTCGATTTGGATGGCTGTATATAGAAAATTGCCGAGGCAGCAATTACGTACGCAATATAAAGTTCAAACAGAACAACTCCCCACGGATTCTAACTAATTATAAAACCTGCTCACCCTGTAATTTAAAACATGTTCTGAAATGCATGAGATTCTTGTATTAGTTGAGCAGCAGCATTACAGTCATTTCATTCCACTAGTTCAAAACCTTATCCTGAATAGGGGGGTCACAATATCGGATTCTACTCTTGCGATTACTGTGAGGAAAAACACCAAACGTTAAGATTATTTATGATTAGTGAAATCCTTAAAGGTTCTATATTGCGCAAAATTAACTCTTGGAAGCTTTAAGTCGTGTTAAAATGCTGTTACCTCATCAAAAACATGCCTGGTGTTCTGTTTTGTTTCATTCAAGTTTGAGTAATCCTGCAGCATTAGTCTGTCTACATTTCCAAAGCTTTAAATTCACCGTTCCACCTTGTGATGTCATGAAGCAGTGGTTTTCAAGTTAACATTTGCCTTTTACTTTTACGTCAGTAGAGATCAGCAATTCATGGGCTGAAATGATTGATTATTGAAATGATTCTAGTAAAGAGGGTGAGTTTAAAAACACAACGGAGCACTTCCTGTATTACTATGTGACATCACAAGGTGGAACAATGTTTTCTGTTTGAGAGAAGAACTCAGCTTAAATTTAGAGGGTTTCTGTTTGTGTTAAACATGTGAAAAAAAGTCCAGGAACGTTTTGTGATGGGAAATAACATGACGTAAATCAGAAAATTGGGTAATATGAGGCTTTCAATTTTGTTTTCCAATTTTTATGTTATATTATGAGACCTTGTTTATGAAATTAAACTGTATGGATGATAAAGTAAAGTTGAGATCATTAATTAACCTAAACCTAAGGCAAGCCAAGTGTATTTGTACAGCACAATTCATACACAAAGTAATTCAAAGTGCTTTAAAGAATAAGAAATACATAAAAATCACCATACAAACAAATGAAAGCATAAATACTCATCATAAAATTAAAAAGAGAGAAAACCCTAACCTTGACATCTTCTAAACTAAATCCTGAATTGAAAAGCAGATCACTACTGTAAGCACGGCATCAGAAAAATTTGAAATGAAATTGCTTTGCCCCATTCAAACTCCTTGCAAAACTTTCTCAAAACATTGAACTCTGAACACCAAACATGATCAATCCACTGAAAAGATTGTGAAAAGTACTGATCGATATAAAAACAAGTATCAATACTCATTTGACCAGGTATTGATTCTAAAAAAGTCACATTCACAGGACAGAAAAGAACCTCAGAACAAGTATAAGAGCACATACTACATAGACTACATAGACATACATACATAGACTAGTTTACGAAAATGGAACCAATCTGGACCACTGAGGGATTTCACACAGATATAAAACCACATGGGAATAAAGATCTTAATAAATTTATTAGACCATCTCCTAGTACAAGGCGTTTCCACTGCTGGCATAATTTAACAGTATTTCCATTTATCAACATATATTTCTATGTTTCTATAATGGCTAATCCTCCAGTATATGCAAGATCTTTTTTATCAAAACAGTATCTTTAAGGCTAAAATATAACTATTATTGCTATCCATATATTTTAAAGTTTAATGACACCAAAGTTTCATTCAAAGCAAATCTCTGGGAACAGCTGAAACTATTTGGACTTCGCAAATCTATATTAAAACAATGTAGCAGAATAGTGTTGTCTGCACCAAATATCACACAAATTTACATTTTTGGTTATTACACAGAAAAAACTGGACGGCTAAAATTTCAGGGTAAAAAATGTCACAAAAAGTTATTTGCTAGAGTCGATATGGCTGAAGTTAATTCCATTTCCACTAGTGTTAATTCAACTTCCCTTTGTTTTAATTTGGCACGTTCCACCCACCACTTCAAAATCCTGCCAGAGAAGACCAGTTTTGTACATAATTTTATCTTAAATGAACTAAAATGAAGTGTAAAAATAAAGCATCTCTATGTGTTGCTTAATTAAATCAGGATAACCCTAAACGTGTTATCTGTTTATGCTCAAAACACAATCTAACTCTTAATTTTGGGGTTAAACAGGAATTTTGATCCAGTGTTACTTCATTAACATTTCCTAGAATGTTAAATTAACTCTAGAACAGACCGGACTCATATAAATCCTGAGAAAATGTTAAAACTTGTTGCTGTTTATTTGTCAACTAATAGGACTATTTTGTTATTTTCTTAATGAATAGTTATTTATTAGTTATTTGTTTTCTTGTTTTCAT
>JACN01132165.1:0-16749 GCA_000787155.1 Scartelaos histophorus | reverse complement strand
CCCCCACACTGCAGGTCAGGAGGTCAGGTTATTGGCTCTCATAAACTGGGGCCTGTTTGTGAGGTAGTCTAGGATCCAGTCTACCAGGTCACAGTCCTTACCGGTGTTCTCTAGCTTGTCCCACAGGAGCAGTGGCTGAATGGTGTTGAAAGCACTGGTGAAGTCAAAGAAGAGAATCCTCACAGTGCTGCCAGGGTTCTCCAGGTGAGACAGTGAGCGATGCAGCAGGTAGATGACGGCGTCCTCCACTCCGATGTCAGCAGCAGGTAGATGACGGCGTCCTCCACTCCGATGTCAGGCCAGTACGCAAACTGCAGGGGGTCCAGCGCTGAGCTCACGGTGGAGCGGAGGTGGCAAAGGACCAGTCTCTCCAGTGTCTTCATCACATGGGATGTTAGAGCCACCAGCCTGAAGCTGCTGAGGTCTTTAGCATGCGGAGTCTTAGGCACTGGTTCCACGCAGGAGGTCTTCCAGAGTTGTGGTACCACCCTCAGCTTAAGGGTCGTGTTGAAGACATGCTCCATATTTCCGCACAGTTTGTCTGCACAGGACTTAAGGAGCCTGGAGCTTATGCTGTCTGGTCCTGCTGCCTTCCTGGGTCTAATCTTCTTGAGCTTCAGTCTGACCTGGGCTGTAGAAAATGACAGTGGCAGGCTAGGGGGATGGGTGAGTACATGTATAATGGTGGGCTGAAGAGCAGAGGTGTGAAGAGGTGCCCCATTGTCCAGCTGGAGAGGTGAGAGCTGTCAGCTGGGTGGGGGAGGAGTGGGTGATTGATCAACTCTCAGGAAGTGAGAATTGAGGTCGTTCACCCACTGCAGGTCCCCCTCCGTCTGGGCAGGAAGTGCTTTGAAGCCTGAGATAGTCTTGAGACTTCTATTTTTTTTAAATAATTTTATTGATTTGTTTATTTGATTGGGACAGTGCATGTTAATGAACATACATGACAAAAGCACAAATGTAAGCACACCGGATTGTAGCCATACGGCTAATTTCCATCCGTAGTCCCACGGGTCAGGGTCACAGGGATCAAAAATACAACAACAATAAAATTTACATTAAACAATGATCAGGCCTTAAATACAATTTTCCAACCATACAATCTTAGTCACTTTTGCACAAAACTCCATTAACATTCACTCAGCTTATTATCCACACCCACGTGCAGCATACAATACTAAAACGGTCCATAAAAGTTACACAATATATCAATAAAGAGCCTGGCACCTAGTGTGTGCCTGTTTGGTTTGCCCAGAGCTAGTTTTTCAGTTGAGCCTTAAATGAATTATATGTTGGGCACTCCCTTAGAGTTAAAGGTTGGCTATTGCACAGGTTCCAACCTCGGACAGACAGGACCATCTGACCAAAGGTGGTACGTCTGTGGGGTATGACCATATCTCCTCTGATAGAGGCTCGTGTGGTTTTTTGTGTGTTTTCTTTACTTTCGATAAATTCTTTCATTGGTGGAGGAGCGAGAGAGTGCAGAACTTCTTTACACCCCCTGGATGTTTTTCTGCTCTAGCTGTTGCTTCATCCTTCTCTTTTGGCTGGCTTGGCTCGTCCTGATTTTCCTCCTCAGCTCCCTCTGTGCAGCCTTCAGCTCCTCCTTGGTCCCTGACATAAAGCTCTCTTCTTCTCCTTCAGCAGAGCTTTTATGTCAGGGTTGATCCAGGGCTTGTTGTTTGAAAAACACCGCACTGTCTGAGAGGGGACGATGTTCTCAAAACAAAAGTTGATAGTTCATGATGCATTCTGTCATTGCATTGATGTACTCTCTATGTGGGTCACAGAGCTCTGTCCACACTGTGGTGTCAAAGCAGTCTCAGCACTCTCAGCAGTCCAGTTCTTCACCACACGGGGTACCACAGACTGTCTGTGCACAATAGGCTGGTACACAGGCCGCAGATGGACAATGTTGTGGTCAGCTCTACCCAGGGGACGCAGTGAGGATGAGGAATAAGCCTCCTTGGCGTTGGCAAAAAATAAGTCCAATGTTTTATTGTCTCTGTGGGGCAGGTGACATACTGGGTGTATGTAGGCAGAACAGGTGCAGGAGATGCATGGTTGAAGTCTCCAGAAATCAGAAAAAGAGCCTATGGATGCTTTGTTTGGAGTGTGCTAGTACAGGAGTGCAGTGTGTCACATGCTGTCTCAGCATTAGCAGAGGGAGGAACATAAACAGCAATCACCATTACATGTGAGAACTCCCGGGGCAGATAATATGGCCTCATGCTAACAGCCAGCAGCTCAATGTCTTTGTTACACAGCTGCTCCTTCACTGTACAGTGTCTAGGTTTGCACCACTTCTCATTCACAAACAGAGCCAGACCTCCTCCTTTCCTCTTACCACTCTCTGCTGTCCTGTCTGCGTGCAGCAGGGGAAGATTGTCCATAGCCACAGCTGAATTCGGGATTTGCGGCGTTAAACAGGACTCCGTGAAAAGCATGATGCTGCTGTCTCTGTATTCCCGTTGATAGCACGTGATCGCCGATAATTCGTCCATTTTGTTCGAAATCGAGCACATGTTTCCAGTGATAACAGAGGGAAGAACAGGTCTGAAGCTTCTTTTCTTTTCCCGGAGTTTGTGTCCAGCGCGTCAGCCCCAAGCCCCGGGGTCTAAAAATGGCCGCCCATTCAAGTCAATGGACCGAGCTCAATGGCGCATGACCTCAGATTAGCCTAGCCCGGCTAGGTACTTTCGGCGGCTGTGGGCCTCTGACATCACTGAACATCACACTGTTTTTATGCTTTGTTGAAATGAGAAATGACAGACTACAGCAAAAAAAAAAAAGACAATTGGCACAAAACAATGTTAAAGATGCTGTTTGTAACTGCTGATGGAGGCTCTGACACCCACTTGTCTCTACGAAGTTGTTGTCACTTTGTCAAGAATGTTTCACAATTTGGTGTTACACTTTAATTTATCTATGTAGACAAGCAGGTCAGATCTGAGAGACAATTCTGCTTAGATCAACTTTCCAACTTGAGAGCAATTACATTCTAATGGAGACAAGTGGTAGGTGGACCCGTCCCTGACTACTAAAATAACATAGTGCAGCTTTAAGTCCATAAGAGTTCACAAAGGTTAGGTCCTAAACTGTTCAAAATTGGAATATACCTGTCTATTCTATTGTGCCCTGAAATCATCTTATATTTCTCTATGGTTTATTTATCTATGGCTTATTGGCAAGTAGGCAAATAGCACTACTAGCAATGTCATAGGCTTAGCACTTCTGAGTATTGTTTTGTGTTTTATTGCACTGAACATATAAGATGGACACTTGTACAGAGTAGTGTGGTCAGACTGCCCTGGCTGCTCTAGTGGTGGATCTAGAGGCCAAACAGGAGGCTCATGAAGAAGCACTGAAAACTCTATGTACACTCAGTTTGGTACCATGCTCATAGAAATGTCTTCCTAAAATGTTCAAAAACTGCAATCACTTCCTAAGAAATGGTTAACCTTCTTAAATTAAGCTCAACAGTTTTGACCACTTCAAATCTTACCATGGTGCAAGTAAATTTCCCATTCATTTTTCTCTCTGTCTCTCTCTGTGACTCTTGTGAGCTTTATGCCATATTATAATGCTGTTACCTAGTTATGTTTTGTTTCATTCACACATGTTTTAGCAATCCTTTATTATTAGTTTAATAGCAACCTTTTCCCTTTAGTTCATTTTAGACTGCCAATTCCAGAGCAGAAATCATCCAAATTATTCTAGTGGAGGTGCAGTGAGTTTAAAAACACAATGGATCATTTCCCATATTCCAATGTAACATCAGAGGGTAGAACAGTGTCTTTTGTTTGAAAACACTCAGCAAAAAACTTAGCCTAAATGTGCAGTGTTTATGTGTTAAACATGTGTGTGTGTGTGTTTGTGTGTGTGTGTGTGTTAGGAGGAAACTATACTATAACATAGATGAATACTTCATAGATATGTAATATACCATCTTTTAAGGCATGCAGCTATGTGCTAACGTCCAATGCTGTTATATTGAGTAAAAAAAAATAAAAACACACACACACACACACCCACACACACCCACCCACCCACACACACACACACACACACACACACACACATGGCTGATTAGCCCAGAGCATAGACAGTATTAAGAAGTTGACTAAAGGAGTGTCACCCACAGCTCCACTCAAATGAAGCTCACAAAGTTAAAAGATTAGTTTTACAGTTATAGATGTTATATGAGCAAATTTGGAGCCAAGTTCCATATTAGGAATAGGAATTTATTTATGGACAAAATAACAAAATAAAAACAACAGGATCATGAAGAGTGGGTTAATATGAAAATTTCAGAAAAAGATCAGAATGATGAGGCTCACAACAGCAGTTACAGGACAAGGTGTGAGTTTTTGGAGTTGTATTTGGAAGAATCTAGCGGGTTAGCTATGTCCATTTAAAGATGCAGTATATGGCCCACTCTTTAAGCTTATAGGAAAAATGAATGAGAACTTTATGGTGGCACTATTGAGCTCCGTTTTTAATTTGAAGTGCATTGTTTAATTGTATTGTAAGGCTTCGATAATAGGTGAGGTGCTAGCTGCGTTGTGCTGCTCCATGAGTCTTCTCTGACAGTGCTGTGTGGATGTGATGTGCATGCAGAGGACTGGATGTGTCTGCTGTTTCTCCAGGCAAACGGAAGGCTCTGAAGCTCAACTTTGCCAACCCCCCAGTGAAGCCCACGTCCAGGTTGCCTCTGCATCCCACAGCCCCTGCCTCCCACAACCCACACATGTGAGTGCTCCCATACAACATGAGAGATTAAGTATGTAATTTTTCAACATGTTCAACAGTATTTCATTAAATCTGTCTATCTCCATGGAGACAAGACTACCAATTTAAAGACTACATATTATACTTTCCTGGATATACAGTCATCCCTCGCAATAACGGGGTTCACCTTTCACAACCTCGCTATTTTGCATATTTTTTTCATGCAATTTTGTATGTTTTTTTTTTTTTTTTTTAATTTTTTACAGCGTATGGATATGCATTGCTAAGGGAGAACCTGTGCATTGTGTTCTGCATCCTGATTGGCTAAGGGACTGTAGACCACTGTCAATCAATCTCCTTTGTGCTGGGTCTCCTGTACAGTATAGAATGCGTTCAACTTGCTAAATATTACATAATTACATAAATGTCCGATTGCTAGAAGTTGGACTCTGAAGAGCTGTATGTTTGCAAGCAGGGGCAGTCTGGGACCAAAAAACGACCCCAGACTTTTCCCCTACCATTTGGCCCACAGTCAGACGTGGCAACTGGGGGTGCACAACTCGGCAGCTTGATTGCTACTGGGGATTTAAATAAATCTACAGATGTTTGAACTTTGGGAGTGTTTAAACCAGACATAAATGTGAGAAAATGTTAATTCCTGTCTGAGAAAAGTGTATAAAGTCTGTGATGAGGGGTTTTACAGCCTTAAAACATGTATAATAATTGTAAAAAATAAAGCTGACTATTATGTGGATTTCACCCATTGCGGGTTATTTTTAGAACGTAACCCCCATGATAAACGAGGGACCACTGTATAGGATCTATATTGACTCAAAAAAGCTCGATTTTGAGCATGCAATAGCAGCAAATATATGTTTACATTTTTTTACACACCTTTCAGTTCTGATCTAGATACACCATGTTCATTCTCTTCAGTTTTTTCGATTTGTTCCATCACTTATTTTCAGAAGAAACCTCCATAAAAGGCAATACAAGTTCAATAACATCTAATTCATCTAATTGCTCTAAGAGTCTGCCATCTTGTTTTTGGTTTGTAATCCAAGCCCATCATAATGAAGAAAGTGCGCATTAATAAAACTACATGTTCTGTTGTTGGTTGTATTAACCAACATGTATTGTTACATTGATCTCTAGCTTCAGAACTCCTGAGAACTACTTGGATTACTTTTATTTTTTGGGAAAATGTGCGTATGAACATGCCCAGGATACTTTTTGTATGTGTGACCACTTCTCGGAGGAATGCTTCACAAACTTGCACCAGTACAGCAAAGGATTTGCTGAGAGGCTTCATTTAATAGAGGGATCATTTCCTTCTATCAATCCAAGTGATGCGGTAAGTCAAAAATCACACCAAAGTAGTTAGAAAAATTGATAGGATGTTGCAGTTTGTGTGACTTTTCTTACTTCAGCATTAGCTATAAATAAGGTTGTTTGTATATCCAGCAGCATAAAGTCACTTGTTTGCCTTTTTGTGTTCATTACGCAATTATTGATAATTTCCCTTTTTATTTGACCATTTCGTTATCTTCCATCTAAAAGTGATATCAACTTGATTAGTAGCTTCTAGCGCATTAGAATGATCGCTTGTTTACAGGATGTGCACAGGCTGCTAGCTGATAAGAGGTGGATTTGAGTGGGATGTGATTGTGAGTCTTCTCAAAGTAGTTTTAATGTGTAACATACTGTTCCAACCACTACCAAGAATGAACACTGGTCTTTAGGAGCTGTCCCGTCATCGCAGGCTAGGTGGAAAACATCCGATTTATTTTCAGTGAAGGAGGTGGTAACGTGAAAATGAGTTACACAAATGTCTAAATATTCCTAATAGAGAGACAAATGACAACTAAGCGACCACATGTAGGTTGTAAGAAGGCATAAGCTAATATATGTCAAATGTTTAGCTCAAATACTTTATTCAACTTGGAATTGTGTTTAGTGTCTGGTAATAGTATAGACAGGCCACATTCGGTTTATTCTTGTTTTGACGTCACGATGAAGAAGTGAATAATATTAATTAAGTAGATAACAAACACTTCTAACAGAATACCAAATGGCTACTAAGGGAATGTTCCTTATAATGTTAATGTTAATGTTAATGTTAATGTTCCTTGATTATATATTGCACAATTAACAGGTGTTGTTTAGTGAACTTCCACTGCACACCAATCATCATTGATACAACGGGCTGTCAGACAGGAATGACAACATGCACAACTGGAACACAACTCTTCAGTCTCATTTCAGGAGTATAGGTATATAAATATTTATATTATGTGCAGATATTCTAAAGCGGTAAAGAGGTTAATGGTAGCCTGTGTGTTTTATATATATACCGCCATAGACCCTGTAAAGACCCTGAAATAACCAAGATAAGGCTAATATCAATGTTTCTTTGTTTTTCTTTTTTTACATAGGAACTCAGATCACCCTGGAGGACACTGATGTTGGTGTTAGTGCGTCCACTGTTGGCTTTGTGCTACAAAATCAACTGGAGAGCTCATCTACAGGGTGTTTTACCCCAAAGTGTAAAAAGGAAGAACTGAGGTTATCTTTTGTAAGTAATTATTGCCAGAAATTGCCATCACAAACTATACAGTACTCTGCTATAGTTACAGTATTTTAATGACTGCTATGCAAAACAATATCACACTTTACAAATAATTTATAAAGTAGTAATAAAAAAATCTCTGTACCATAAATAAAATTTACTTCATCTTGACTCCAAAAATAGAATAATGAAAATGTATATACAAACACATTGTAAATAGAATGATTAAAACATTCAATAAACAGGAAAAATAACAGATGGTTGTCTATTATTGCAGATTATGTTGACAACACCCTGGAGCTGAGCATTGAAGAGGTGTTTCCAGACCCAGTTCCATTTGTCCAGGACATGCTACAGATTACTATTCCATGTATCACTTTTAGTTGTATTTGATTAAATTAATTTAACAAAGAAATCTATATTATTGCTCAATTTATTTCTCATAGAAGACAAAAATTGACAAACTTTGCTAATAATTTCAGTGGTAATAACATGTAGCATCCATACATTCAAATACATACGTTCATTGATACACAAGGCTATATCAACCACTGAGCAATATTTAAAAGCCAAACCATTAAATTTGAGCTGGCAAGAAATGCGCCTTTTTTAATATAATTACAAGTTAACCAACTAACCACTGAAAAAAGTGATCTAATTTAATAAAAACTTCCACACTATGCAATTCCATTATCTAGTGGACTAAAACAATGGCTGCTGGGGGTGTTGCGCAGGTAAAGAAACAGTTGCAGCTGCCGGGAGGGGGGAGGGCTGTGAAGGATGTAATTTGCTTTTAAAGGAGCCAGTGCAAAACGAGTCACGGGCAGGAGAATGGACTCTGCAGCACAAATTATGAGAAATTAAGACTAAAGGATCTGTTAAACAGTTATTATACAACATATACATGTTTTGGTATTTTATGAAAGCACACCATTTGTTCTGTAATTGCCTCTTCCCACCCACTCTGCTGGTTTGGCAGGGAACTGGCTCTTGACAACAATCTGTAATAGTCATTCCAGTGTGTTGCTACAAAATAGTGAATAAAAAAAGCACCAGGATTATGTATAGCGACTTAAAACAAACTAACGAACCAACCAAAATGACAAGCCTGACAGCACCAGTTCCAGAGAGTGCATATTGTTTTCAATAAAAAGTGAGTTGGAGCCAGAGTCAGTGTAACCAAAGTGCGCCCATACTCACTTCCTGTTTGGAATGCAGCAGCTAGCAGGTTAGCTAGTATGTCCATAGACTCTATAAGTGTATGGCTGCAATTTTAATTGAGTACAGGTTTAATGCCATACTCTGAATTGTTCAAGGCAAAGAAATGTGGTAAACTCCCTCCTAGAAAAGTCCAAGAAGGTTCAGCGGCAGCCCGCTGTATGGGGTAGAGGTTTGGCACCATTGGCTGAAAGAATTCCACTCTCACATCCAGTGTTTATGAGGACAAATTAGTAATTTACAATAGATACATGGTTAAAGTTATGTCTGAGTTAGGGGTTGATAACTGAGTGTTAAACCAAACCGTATGTGGAACTATATGCATATACACATAGCATACCTTTAAAGGCCCCATATTACACTATATTCTGAGCTATGTTATGCTGTTTCCTCATCAAAACCATGCCTGGAGATGTGTTTTGTTTTATTCATATTCATAAATGAATCAAAATACAGTCAAAACATTACAAAATTAAAAGTTGTTGGGGGGTGATTAAGCCAACAGTAATACGATTAGCATATTATTCATCCATTTTTTGTTCTTTCCTTCCTACCTTTTCACCCCCCTGCTCCATGCTGCCCCCTTGTGTTCCCCATGTGCAGAGAGCGATTGCGCACACACAGTTTGGAGTCGTCTGGAAAGCTGAAGATCTCTCCAGAGCAGCACTGTGACTTCACTGCAGAGGACCTGAGGGACCTGGGAGAGATCGGCCGAGGGGCGTACGGCTCTGTCAACAAGATGGTGCACAAGCCCACGGGACAGATCATGGCTGTCAAGGTATGCACAAGCTAGTATTATTAAATTAATCAAAAAAACAAAACATCATTCACATCTTGTCCATCATGTCCAATGTTTTGTAATTAAGAATAAAACAGCATTACAATTGTAGTCAAAAGTCATTCAATAAAAGCTATATTTGATTTGTACATCTCGTATCTGGAGATGCAGACAAGTTTTTAGTATTTAAAATCAAAATCTCACATACTGTTCCTTGTATTGTATACACCTTTGTGTTTGTATTTGTGTGTGTGTGTGTGCGTGTGTGTGTGTGTGTGTGTGTGTGTGTGTGTGTTTAGAGGATTCGCTCGACAGTGGATGAGAAGGAGCAAAAGCAGCTGCTCATGGACCTGGATGTGGTGATGAGGAGTAGTGACTGTCCCTACATTGTGCAGTTCTATGGCGCCCTCTTTAGGGAGGTACAGGAAAACCACTCATACTGGCGTTCACTTTTAATAATATGACTTTAGATTGGCTTGTATGTTTATTGCATGTTACATGCATGTCATAAGTAGCATAATTTGTGTTCACAACATGAATGTTGCATTTATCCATGATCAATGCAAGTATTTATAGCCCTGTTTAGGTGTTTGAACCATAGACCATATGAATGGACATAGCTAACGCGGTAGGCAGGAGGCTCTTCTGGCTCCTACTGACTGGCTCCAATTGACTTACATTAGAATCTTGTCACCCCTCTCTCTGTACTTGCTGCTGTGAGCCTTAAAAAAGTCTTAAAATGTTTGTATTAACCTGCTCTACATGATCCACAAGTTTTTTCTCCGCTATTTTATCCGGCAAAAATATCCTATTCATAACACAGAGCCTGGCTCCAGATTGGCTCCTGTAACCGTTAGCATCGCGAGCCTCATTTGAGCGGCGCTGAACGCTGTGAGTGACGTCACACTCTCTTAGTCCACTTCTTTTGAACAGTCTATTGTTTGAACAAAAAAGGTGAGAGTGACTAAAACAGCTGGCTTATTCTAGTTTAGTCATGTTATTTCAGAGGGACTTGTTTAAAAGCACAAATCAGCTCACCTGTTGTAGTACCATCTAAGTAATTTTTTATGGTCATATTGTATTAAAACAAAACACTGATAAAACTAACCTGAGTAACAGGACTTCATGCAGAGTAGTGACTCTAGTTTGCATCACAATCCCAAGAATTTATTCATTTCCAAAATCTAGAGTAAACACAATCTATGAGTGTGTCCTCTAATGTTTTTAACCAGACAAGACTTGTGTGTGCCCATGTACAGGGTTTGAAGTGTGAACTGGCCTCTATTCTCTCCTCAGGGTGACTGCTGGATTTGTATGGAACTTATGGCTACCTCATTAGACAAATTCTACAAATATGTATATTGTTCATTAGATGATGTCATTCCAGAGGAAATATTAGGCAGAATAACATTAGCGGTAAGTAAATGCTCAGCTGTGTATAATGTATTGTAGAAAATGTTAGACTGACACATTGTGGGTTATTCTTTGCAGACGGTTAAAGCACTGAACCACTTAAAAGAAAACTTAAAAATAATACACAGAGGTGGGTGCTTCTACTCATAGCTGATGGTCATATCGTTTGTCTTATGGTAAAGTGGTTTTGTATGTGCGCAGACATCAAGCCTTCTAATATTCTGATGGACCGCCGGGGGAACATTAAACTGTGTGACTTTGGCATCAGTGGTCAGCTGGTGGACTCCATAGCCAAGACCAGAGACGCAGGCTGCAGGCCCTATATGGCGGTAAGTGCTGACTAGATAACTAAGGAGGGAGCTTATGTATAAGTATCATTTCAACATGTCCAATAGCATTAATGCTTTGAAATATCAAGAATAACATGCATTTCAGAACATGTTTTTGGGAGTGTAAACTAAAGATGTAGACATTTGAATTACCCCTAATTGTATTACTTTTTTATAATCCTATATTGTTCAAAATTGATTCCTAGGAGCTATAAGCCAAGTTATAATTATGCTATCTCCTTAAAAAGATCACTGGAGTTGTATTGTGTTTCATTCACACATATCTGAGTAAGCCTTTATTAGGTGTAAGGAGTTTGAAAACACAGTGAGGCACTTCCTGAATTACTACATGACATCACACGGTGGAACAGACTGGTTTGAGAGAAGAGCCTCAGAAAACAGTGTAATATGGGGACATTAAACATATTGATTAATTCATCTTTCAGTGGTTTTAGTCTGTTAGATCAGAGGGAAACTTGCTGTGGAAATATGATAATAATGAATCAAACGTGTGAGAGAAAAACTAGAGGTACCTGTAAGTAAACAGTGAATTTAAATCATACTCACCTGGTTTTGTCTTGTCTTGTTCAGCCGGAGAGGATAGACCCCAGTGCTTCCAGACAGGGTTATGACGTGCGCTCAGATGTGTGGAGCCTAGGCATCACTCTGGTGAGGATATTATCACACTCCTTATGAGCCCTGTGATATGTGAACAGAATTGTGAAAAATCATCCTGTTAATAAGACATTTTTCTGATCATGGGTTATTTATGATCAGAAAAAATACATCTGGATCAGTTCCGTCTTATTTTATTTCTGTTTCAGTTTCAGCTGTGTTATCAGGTATCAGCAGACCATTAAAGTCATAATAATGGAGTTGAAAAAGCTGGATTACTAGTTGTAACAGTGTTCCTCCATCATGAGTTCTTAAACCTCATTTATGCTCTACATTCTAGATACGGATATGTGTGGAGGCCTCTGTGTCCTCTACATTGTTCTGTTTGCAATTTGATCTGTCTCCTCAGAATATGTTCAATTCAGTTCAATTCAATTTATTTTTGTATAGCCCAAAATCACAACAACAGTTATCTCGGCGGACTTCACAAAATTGTTAATAATAATAACAATTTTGTGATTAATTATAATGTGAATATTATTAACAGAGCATTACCACAGTTTTAAAGTCTCTATAAAGATGTTTCCTATTAAAGGGCCCATATTACACTGTTTGTGTCTTTGCCTTGTTTCATTCACACATGTAACATGTGTCATAACACACAAACCCTGCATATTTAGGCTAAGTTCTTCTCTCAAACAGAAAACATCCTGTACCACCTTGTGATGTCATGTAGTAATATAGGATTTGCTCCAGCCTACCACTACATGACATCACCAGGTGAAACAGAGCATTTTGAGTTTCAGAGATGTCAGAGAGAGACAGACTAATAATAAAGAGTTACTTAATGTGCAAATGAAACAAAACACAACTCCAAGAAAGCTCACAAGAGTCAAATTTGTGTAATACAGGACCTTTAAGTGCAGTTTAAAATCATGACGTGTGTAATAGTTCCTTTTTTACTATTAGATACCAGATAAATCATCCCATGCTTTTTTTGTGTGTGATCCACAGTATGAGTTGGCCACGGGGCACTTCCCCTACCCAAAGTGGAACAGTGTGTTTGATCAGCTCACACAAGTGGTGAAGGGAGAGCCTCCACATCTCAGTAACTCTGAGGACAGACAATTCTCTCCCAAGTTCATCAACTTTGTCAATCTATGGTGAGACACAGCAGAGCACATATGCTATCCTAACCGAAGTGTAATCTAATTATTACATGTTTGCTCTCCTGCAGCCTTACCAAGGATGAATCCAAAAGGCCAAAGTACAAGGAGCTTCTGGTAAGTGAATTCATGGTTATGTGTAAAATACAATAGAGAACTGAAGTTAAAATAGTTAGAGCAGTTTTACAGTAACCACAATAATTGTGATCTCTATACTAGTGCATGGACTGCTTATGCTATAGTGACTTCTAGCCATGAGTGATTGGTACAGCAGTTCTGCAGTCCTTCAGATTAAGTACATTGCAAGTTTTTGTATGACCATTATTTTATAACCACTGTGGAATGTTTAACTAAGGTGAAGCTATGTAAAGTTACTATAGTTATTCTGTATATGTTGTGGTATGGGTTGGATAAAAATAGTGGAATAATGGGCCTATGCATTATCATCACATGACATAGTTGTGGATTTGGATATTCCTTCTGTTAGACAAAGGGACTAATAGCTTTCAGACTCCAGAATGGAATGATGACAATTTCCTTACTGATTACATGTTTTTAGTCTTTTGTTATTTTTATAGTAAATATTTAGGAGAGAAAAAAAATGCTTATTTACAGTAAATATGCAACTTTTCTTGAAGGGAACCATCACCTGCTTGGGTCATGGGAAATTGATTATTTTATATTTTTATGATCCATCTTATATTATATTCATTACAGGTGTCTTAATAGTCAAAATACCTTGAGAAACAGCAGTTTTGCTGTGAGCGAGGTACTGCTCCACAACTCTGCCCTGTAATTTAGCAATTAAGATTTTGTCTTGACCATTAGAGGCAAAGGAACTAACTATTTACTCTGCTATGTACTGATTGTAGCTCATGTTTCTAACCCAGGATTGTCCAAACTTTTTTTCTCCACTGAGGGCCACATATGGAAACATTTGAAGCAGAGGGTTAATGTCTCAGTGTGTCATTCAGATATATGCATTTTACAGACAGAGCCACCAAACCTAAAAGATTAGAACACTAGTTTCTTGTCTGTATCGCAATACATTATGTTACTGACATTATACAGACTTTTGCAGCAAAACATACTAACTATAATCACATGGGCCAATTCACCAGGAAGCCAGAGGGAAGCATTTTGGCGTTATGGTACATTTACAATACTATTAGGGTTTAGGGTTATTGTTTTTTTTTGTTTTTTTTTTTCAATAGTATTGTTTATCAAACCTTTAAAGGAGCGATAGGGTCCTTAACTCAACATAATTGCATTTCATGTGTCCATCTCCATTACATTTAGTAAAATAAAACCTGTTCTGGTGTAAACCTGTAGTATTCAAAGCTCTCATTTGTTTTGTGCAGAAACACTCATTCATACTGATGTACGAGGAGCGCCCGGTGGATGTGGCTGGATACGTCTGCCGCATACTGGACCAGATCCCGTCCTCACCCCTCTCCCCCATGTACGTGGACTGATGCCCTATGCTCTCCTCCCCTCTTCCCCATGTCGTGGACTGACCCTTCTCCCACTCTCCCCCATCCACATGGACTGACCATAGAGTGTATAAACAAGTGTACTAAGCACTTAGCTCCACTCAAATTAAGCTCACTGGTTATATGGCTAGAGGTTATAGAGGCAAATATGGAGCTAGGTCATATATTAGGAATACTATTTTTTTAACAGACAAAATAGCTGAATAAAAACACCAGCATCATGTAGAGCAGGTTAATACAACCTTTTTAAGACCAAAATTCTGAAGCTCTCATCAGCAGTTACAGAGAGAAAAGCCACAATATGCCAATGCTAGGGTCAGAAGGAGCTGGAAAAGCCCGCATGTGAACTTCCTATCTGGAACTTCCATTTATATAGTCTATGGGACTGACCCCTCCTGCCCCTCTCCCTCATGTACCTGGACTGACCCCTCCTCCCTCTCTCCCTCATGTACATGGACTGACTCCTCCTCCCCCTCTCCCTCATGTACATGGACTGACCCCTCCTCCCCCTCTCCCTCATGTACATGGACTGACCCCTCCTCCCCCTCTCCCTCATGTACATGGACTGATCCCTCATGCCCCTCTTCCTCATGTACATGGACTGACCCCTTCTCCTCCTCTCCCCCATTCCATGAACTAGCCTTTTCACTCTCCTCTCCCGCATTTATGTGTATTGACCATAGTTGTATATAGAAGTGGACTGAGGGAGTCATCCAAAGCTCCAGACAAATGAAGCTCGTTGAGGCTAGCAGTTATCTGCAACCAGGTCCCATATTTGGAAATCTGGGTCTGCAACCAAAGAAAGGGAGGGCTCTTAGCAGTGAGCCGTGATAGTTGTCACTCAAACCTAGCAGACGTGACCTTGGGGAAAGAATGCACCTGATTGTTAATATGGATTTGGGGACATAATAGTGAAATAAATATGGCAGGGTCATATAGAATGGGTTAATATGAACATTTTAAGGTCAGAATGACAAGCCTGAGAGAGGGGCCACCATTTTTCAACAGAAGTCAATTGGGACCAGATTCCATTGGAACCATTATGCACTCACTTCCTACTAAGAATGCTTCCTACTTAGAACGCCATGTTGTCATTGTCCACTTACCGTAATTTCCGGACAACAAAGTGCACCTGAATATAAGCCGCATCAACAAAAGTTCAACAAAATTTCAGATTTGTACATATATAAGCCACACCTGAATTTTATTTTATTGCCGTTGCCACCGTCTCGACTCACTGATGCTGAGTTTACAGCAGCAGCTCTACGTCCTTCTTCAGATCAGTCGCCTTTAAACGAAAAGCTGCGTTTCTTCGTGTGTTTTCCATGAGGAGGGCGTGTGCATGAAGTGCAAAATAACCCCCCATGTTTATCACATGGGGATAAACTGTTTAGTGCTGAAAGCATCGCTAGTTAATGCTGTAACTTCATTTAACTCTAGATCCATGTGTTCACCGCACAGACAGCGGCGTTTTCCGCACTCGCATGCGCTGCGCCTGCATTGGCTGTGTTGCCAAATAAATAATCCGTCCATATATTAGCCACACCGTGTTATAAGCCACAGGGTTCAAAGTCCAAGAAAAAAGTAGCGGCTTATAGTCCGGAAATTGCGGTATATATGCAGTCTATGGGAATGACCCATCCTCCCCCCTCTCCCCCATGTACTTGGAGTCTCCCCCTTCTTCTCTCTCCCTTCTCTCCTCTACCTCCTCATCACTTTACATGTTCCAAAGAGCGACAGAACTCTGATTGCTTGGTGCAATTCTACTCTAGACATTTGAAGCTTCATGTGGAATCACTTTAGCATTCATCCATGAGAGAGAAAAAGAAAGTTTAAAAAAACTAAGACCATCTTAGTAAAAATGCATTGTTTGAATTTACAATAGACATGAACCCACTGTATGAAAATCTACTACTGTGTGTGTGTGTGTGTGTGTGTGTGTGTGTGTGTGTGTGTGCGTGTGTGTGTGTGCGTGTGTGTGTGTGTGTGTGCACGCACGTGCGTATATATGAGTGTGAGTGAGAGACTGCAGAGCTAGGGCACCCTCAGCTTCACCTGTGGAGATATCATCTCTTCACAAGCATAAAAAATGTACAGTATATCTATGGTAAACACGTCGGTGTATTTCACCCAGTTCCAATACGAAGGGCATCTGGTGTAAAAATTGTTGTATGTTCCAGAGGTGGGTAGTACTTAGTTTAGTTATACTGGGTAAATTTGTTTGCTTGTCCATACTTATGCTCCTTGTTGAGTAATATACAGTGTGTACAGTGTAAACAGGTATGGGAAGAATCATGTTGAAAATGTGTTTAGTTCCAAAATGCTGAATATGTGCATTAAACTGTATTTTGTAATGTAGTTCCCCCTGCTGGAATCTGTGGATTACTGCATTTAATATTGAATCTTATATTGTGACCATAGACTGTATAAAGGATGG
>KN494713.1:0-11942 GCA_000787155.1 Scartelaos histophorus | reverse complement strand
CTCCCCCTCTCTCTCTCTTCTCTTCTTCTCCATCTCCTCTCTCTCTTACTCTCTCCTCCATCTTCTTCTTTCTCTTTCTGTCTCTCTCTCTCCCGTCTATTTCTTCCTCTCTCTTCCTCTCTCCTTTCTCAAACATTACATCTTTAATTTCTCTCTCTCTCTTCTCTTCCCTTTCTCTTCCTCTCCAATCTCTTCTCTCTCTTACTCTCTCCTCCATCTTCTTCTTTCTCTTTCTGTCTCTCTCTCTCCCGTCTATTTCTTCCTCTCTCTTCCTCTCTCCTTTCTCAAACATTACATCTTTAATTTCTCTCTCTCTCTTCTCTTCCTTTTCTCTTCCTCTCCCATCTCTTCTCTCTCTTACTCTCTCCTCCATCTTCTTTCTCTTTCTATGTCTCTCTCTCCCGTCTATTTCTTCCTCTCTCTTCCTCTCTCCTTTTTCCAACATTACATCTTTAATTTCTCTCTCTTCTTCTCTTCCCTTTCTCTCTCTCTCTCTCTCCCCTTTCTCCAACATTACATATTTCCTCTCTCTCTTCTTAACTCCCTCTTTCTCTTCCTCTCCCATCTCTTGTCTCTCCTTTCTCCAACATTACATATTTCCTCTCTCTCTCTCTCTTCTCTTCTTCTCCATCTCCTCTCTCTCTTACTCTCTCCTCCATCTTCTTCTTTCTCTTTCTGTCTCTCTCTCTCCCGTCTATTTCTTCCTCTCTCTTCCTCTCTCCTTTCTCAAACATTACATCTTTAATTTCTCTCTCTCTCTTCTCTTCCCTTTCTCTTCCTCTCCAATCTCTTCTCTCTCTTACTCTCTCCTCCATCTTCTTCTTTCTCTTTCTGTCTCTCCCTCCCCTCTATTTCTTCCTCTCTCTTCCTCTCTCCTTTCTCCAACAATACATCTTTCTACTCTCTCTCTCTCTCTTCTTAACTCCCTCTTTCTCTTCCTCTCCCATCTCTTCTTTCTCTTATTCTCTCCTCCATCTTCTTCTTTCTCTTTCTGTTTCTCTCTCCCCTCTATTTCTTGCTCTATCTTCCTCTCTTTTCTCCAACATTACATATTTTCTCTCTCTCACTTCTTCTCTCCCTCTTTCTCTTCCTCTCCCAACTCTTTTCTCTCTTCCTCTCTTTTCCTTTATTACACCTTCCTCTCTTCCCTTCCTCACTTCCCTTTCTCTCTCTTCCCTTTCTCCCACATTACATCACCTGGTGGAGTCTGTATAATCCGCCATCATCTTTTTCATCCCTTCAGTTTCTATTCTCTCCGAGTGTCACGCTCCGTGTACAAAGTGTTACATTCGCAAAGTTCATTTCCCCCGAACGCAGCCGGGCCACATTTTTCACTCCGAGACAAGACGACAAAGACGGAGAAAAAGAAAGAGAAAAAGAGCGAAAGAACAATGAAAAAAAGAGCCCAAAACTGTTCATCCGAGTTCACCCTTAAGTACAAAAGCATTAACTGTGCAACTTAACCACACACGGCTACAGACTCCTTGCTCTTACGCTGTGTATTGGCATTTGAAAGTGGTTAAAGACACACTCTGTAACTTGTCTTTCTGCTCGTCTCCATGGAGATGTTAATGCTTTGCCTGGAATGTTTCACAGTGGACATTAAATTGAACCCTCTTGCTTTGATTACGAGCATTTTATAAGCAGGATTGAGCTTGCCTCTCCTCGGACCTGACTTGTAATTTGGCCCCGTTTGTCTCCATGGATACAGATCGGTTTAATGCCACAGTGTGAAACATTCCCTCACTAGTACATAATCAGTACAGCTCCAAATACATAAAGTGTACCTACCCCAAGCCCATATAAAATGAGAAGACAACTAGAATTATTTGTAAAACTACAAGATTTTCAAGATAATATATATTTTTTTTTATATTAATTGATTGTGAAAAAGAAAAGTGAATACTGAGCAACAAATACAACCTGGACTGCTGAAACTAATTTGGGTAATGACCACTTTTTCGGTTGTAAAAATTATAAGAAAAGATTTTGAATAGTTGAAATTTTTGAAACACAAAAAACTTGCAAACTACAAAGGGCTTTGTGATTTATCTTTCCCATATTGATCGATTTTGATTTTCAATTCGATCTTCTTCCATCTTATTCAAAACATACCATAATTTCCGGACTATTGAGTGCACCTGAATTTAAGCCGCATTAACAAAATTGCAATCAAATTTCAAAATTGTACATATATAAGCCGCGCCTGAGTATAAGCCTCAGGTGTTCACGTCTTCACAAACATTTTCAAGTTCTCTCCGTCGGCTTTTATCGCCTCTGAAAGTGTTTGTCGTCTTTTTGCGTTGAGTCAGTTCGTCGCTGCCGTCGCCTCCGTCTCGACTCACTGATGCAGAGTTTACAGCAGCAGCTCTACGTCCTTCTTCAGATCCGTCGCCTTTAACTTAAAAGCTGCGTCATCTGCGTTTCTTCGTGTGTTTTCCATGAGTATTGTGTGAGCGTGAAGCGTAAAATAACTGTTCAAAACCCAATCAAACGAGCGTCTTCCTCTGCACATCCCCCGTCTCTCCTCGTCTCTACTGCACATTGTCATGGGTCTTGGATCTCGTCGGAGTCTCGTAGGATTTCAGCAGATTTCAGACTCTCCCGGGGGCAGGTTATGGATCAGGTCTGAGTGGACGTTCGGCGACTGAAGTTTGAGACGTTTCTTCTCGTCGTTTACGCCTCAGCTGCATTTAAGACGTGTCCCCCTCATTGATGTTTATTTAGCATCATCACGTATTTTATCACACGGGGATAAACTGTTTTAGCGCTGACAGCATCGCTCGCTAACGCAAATTTTAACCTTAGATCCATGTGTTCATCGCACAGACAGCGCCGTTTTCTACATTACAAGTGTTGCGAAATAAATAATTCGTCCTTATATTAGTCGCACTGTTGTATAAGCAGCAGGGTTCAAAGTGCGAGAAAAAAGTAGCGTCTTATAGTCCGGAAATTATGGTAAATACTTGTAAACAGCAGTGTGTCAGTTTTTATTTCATGATGATCGGACCAATACTTTTGAATAAATTCCCCTTTAAAGTTTGGAACAAGTTTGGAAGTTTCACTCATAAATGGTGAAAAAACTTTCCGTAACTTGGATTATAATGATTAGAAGCAATTTAAATTTGTCCTTATCAATACATTTCACATCACTGCTTTAAGGGAGACAGAACTAGCAGTGAATTATAATCAGTACTTTCCTTTTATAAGCTACCAAAACTGTTATTTCAAGTTATTTTATATCATTTTGTTTGTACAGTGATGACTAAACTACTATTCTACACAAGAAGAGAAGATTAATTGCTGTTGACCCTCGAAGAGAAAGCTAAAATTAAACCACATAAATCACCGGCTTCTTTTAAAACGCGTGACTGAAAATGGGAGTCGTTTTCTAGCATCACAGCAAAATAGAGATGCAAGATTAATCACGATTGAATTAAAATCGCCATTTGAATGCACTCAATTAATGAATCAAGAAGTTTTTTTATTAAAAGTTCCATCATTTTCTCCACAAACGACAAAATGCTAAAGTGCTAATACCAAAAACGGCTAATCCTGTAGCTTAGATATGTACAAACTGAAATGTTACGAAATGTGACGCTGGTATTTGTGATTTTGTCCATTTTTATGGTTTAAAAAGTGAAATTTGAACAGAATTATATTATTAAATCTCATAATATTATGAATCAAGAAGTTTTTTTATTATAAGTTCCATCATTTTCTCCACAAACAACAAAATGCTGAAACGCTAATGCCAAAAACGGCTAATCCTGTAGTTTAGATGTGTACAAACTGAAATGTTACCAAATGTGATGCTGGTATTCGTGATTTTGTCAATTTTTATGGTTTAAAAAGTGAACTTTGAACAGAATTATATGATTAAATCTCCTAATATTATGGAAAATGGACTCTTGTGAGCTTTTAGCCATGTTAGCATATTGTTACCTCCTAAAACAAAATCGCTAAGCTAACCACAATCACAAAAATCACCAGAAAGTTCAGAATTAGATATATTTTTCACCAAATCTTTCAATTATAGCAAAACATTTGAACGTTGTTGTAAAAACAGACCCCAGACTGTTGATCGTTGCCTCTTTCCTGTATTGATCCGATGCTATTGTGATGCTAAAGACGTTTTTTTTTTTTTTAGTTGAAGCCACATCCTCAGGAAATATCGATTATGCTGAGCAGCGCTAGCTCGTCAATGCTAAGATTTATTAGCCCATATGTCCAGAGCAGTCATAGGATCAACGTCGTCATAAATACTGGAGCCAGAGGATTAAAGGCGCTATATTTAAGCCCCGTTGGAATGCCCTGACCTCCGCAAAGACAAACCTGGAGTTGTGTTTCGTTTAAGGTGACCAGACATCCCTGTTTCCCCGGGCTAGTCCCAGTTTTGAGCCCTGTGTCCCCTGTCCCAGCAGATTAATCCCAAACCAGTGATTTGTCCCAGTTTTTACAAGAAACGTCCCAATTTTTGACCAATTTAAGCCCTGCCAACAGTAAATAGACGCAAAAACAGTAATTTGTTTAGGTAAAATTCAGAAAAGCTGCTTAAAAATCACCAAAACACAGAAAATTTGGCAATACTGACTCAGGTTCATCACGAATGGGCCAGTTTTATTTAATTACTCACTCGTTTCACAATTTTATTATAACCAACCATCCCAAACCAGGGGGGTCCCACACAGCAAAAACTGGAAAATTTCAGGGTAAAATATTTCAGAGCTGTTTTTCTTCATAAAAAAGTGTTATTTTAACTATTTGAAAGTTAAATGGGGGCTTGAGTTGATATGGATGTAGGTAATTCTACTTCTCTTAGTGTTAATTTGGCACCTCCCACGCACCACTTAAAACTCCCACGAGAGAAGACCAATTTGAATCAGTTTTGTGCATAATTTCATCTTAAATTAACTGAAATAAAGTGTCAAAATGAAACACCTCTCTGTCTTGTTTCGCTAATTCAGGATAACCCTACAAAGTGTTACCCGTTTACTCTCAAAATGTTAATATAACTTGTGATTTTGAGGTTAAACAGGAACTTTTGGAACTTTTTCTTAATTAACATTTCCAAAAATTAACTTGGACTCATATAAACCCTGAGAAAATGTTAAAATTGATTCTGTGAGGGTCAGTTTTTGATTTTGAAAATGTGCCCACCCTAATTTTAGTTTTATTCCCACGTTTTTGCATAATCCTTAACTATCCACAAACCTCCACACCTTTTACCTTTAGTTTAGCAGAGATTGACCAGGTCTGAAATCATCCAAATGATCCTAGTGAAGGTGTGTGGACTTTTAAAAGCACAATGGAGCACTTCCTGTATCACCGCATGACATCACAAGGTGGAACGGGGTTTTTTGTTTGCGAGAGGAACCCGGGAGCTTCGTGGTCATTATTCTTACACCTTCGCCGAGTGTGGAGTGAGTGAATAATGCTCCGTGAAGCTCTTTGGGTGTCTCGAAAGGCGCCGGATAAATGCAGTGATTAATTAGGTTTGTTTGAGATGGGAAAACTGACCATAAATCAGACAATAAAGCAACACGGGCCCTTTAAAACTGTATATCTGCGTCTTACTGTGTGCCTCCTCTACCTCGCCTCACTCCTCCTTCCTCCTCTTCCTCCTCCTCTTCCTCCCGTTTCCGCCATAGAGATTGTTTTCATGGAGATTTCAGTAATTAGACTGACATTTAATCCTGCTGGCTGGGTGAATAAAACTGCTATATTTGATTCCGCGTCCAATCAACACGATTTACCGAGCCAAGTGAGACGCCGCGAGGAAGATCCGGGGTCAATTTGGCGCATTTCGGGAGACCTTATACAATTATTTTTGTTGTAACCGCGGCAACAGTAATTTACCCCAAAAAACAAGTCAATTCTTCTTTCTCCCCATTAAATAGATTGTCTTTAGTGATAACGGTGAACTCCTCTTTGCATATTTAAACAGCAATCGCAACACATCTCGGACTTAAGCTTTAAAATCACTTTCTTTCGGTCTTTCACAGTTTTGTTCTTGCGACAATTAAAAAATAGTACTAAATGTATTGAAAATCAGATACTAATCGATACTAAAACGAAGTCGATACTTAAAAACACAGAAGGATTACACCGATATAAAGAATATAAAAGAAAATGCTACGATTTAAAAATGTTGAAATGTCACTTTCTTGGTATCAACATCAAATTTGACGTTTTAGTATCGTGACATGTCAAATGACATGTACAAAACTGCATTTATCAATTTAAAATAAAGCTAAAAATAAAATAATTTCACCCAAGATATACGAGGGATGTAAGGAAAAATCGTGATAAATGTGATAAATCGTGATACTTTGTTGCACAATTCACAAATCGATTCAAAAATTCATGTTACATTCACTTTTCTGATGATTTTTAAAAAATTATATCATACAACTGTGTTATTGTTATTGTCCTACGTTGTAGTATCAGGACATATCGGCGTATATCGAATCGTGATATGCAGATCGTGATATATATATTGTATCGTCAGACCCCCGAGATACACTCTACATGTTTGTTCATTAATATCCAGCATTATGTCCAATTTTAATACGTTTTATAAATTGGAAACATGATCTGTTTATTGGTGGGTTTCAGATGTCACAACATTTTAAAGGCCAATAATATTTAATACAGATAGGGCTGGCTAAAAAGTGATTGCTAAAATAAAATATTAAATAAAATAAATTAAATAATTAATAAATTGAATAATAAAAAATGAATTAAATATTGCAAAAATTCTGTCAAATTTTGTGTTATAATATAGTAAGATCGTGGGTCTAGTCACTCATAGAAATGAGTCCAAAGATCCAAAATTTGTGACTTTACCTTTTGTATATTTTGTGGCAAATTACCGTTGTAATCAAGAGGAAAATTTGGGAGTTTGACATTATCACAATCTAAAATCTGATGCAATGTTGATCAAATTTATACAGACACTGGTATATTTTGTTCTTTGTCTAGGACCTAAATATAACAACTAACGTGACACAATCTGCAGTTTTAGAATTAAGAATATTGCAAGTAAAAACATCACAATTTAACCATAACTTATGATTATCGATACAATTACCAAACAATGAAATCCTTAATTCACTTCTCTTCATCTAATGTGTGACCAGCTTCATAATAACACTATATAATCAGGAAGTGCATGGTTAGCTTGTTAGCTGTTACCCTTATCGTGATGACAAAACTCCAACTTTTATAACCCATCACGGTGAATAATTATGACGATGTTCTGAATACCTAAGATAAGTGAGGAATAACTTTGGACCTCTGCAAACTGTTTAAAATTCTGTTTTTCACATTTTAAAATGGTAAAAATCTGGTGCAGAGCTTCTAATAAACAGATTACACAACACTTAACACCGTAATTAACCTTTCTGGAGCATAAATTGGATTGAAATGACTTATTTTTGCTTCTAAAATTGCCACTTTTTGTCACTTGATTACTATAACTTGGCTCTTAGGATTTAATAAGAACGTGGATGATTATAATTTGAGATTTATCAAGTCTCCGTACGTACTTTCAGCTCTCGAACGCACCGACTCGGGTACAGCAGGTTTGTTTCTCACCCGTCCGTGGAAATCAATGCCTTCATACACTCCCATCTCCAGTAACGCCACATTAGAAAAGTCTATGGGTTTCATAATAGCTTGGACTTGTCCTTATAGCCCACCCAATCTTCTATTCTTGATTGAGTCCGAGACCGATCAATATTAAATTCAGAATATAGGGACTGCGTATTGTGTAGCAGCTCCTTTTATTGCGTTCCCAAGTCCAAACCCGCCGTACGCCGTTTGGATCCATCACCGTTGACGTTTCACAAACCCCCGGCCGGGCCTCAATCTTCCACCGCAAGGACGCCCGTAAACTCCATCTCTGTGTTAACTTGACTAAACATTTTTACATTGGTCAAACCCGGGGGTCTTCAACAATGACGGGGGCGTCGCAGGGAAACGTTGACAGGGTTGATGGAGGAGGGCGGACGCTGAGTTACGGCGCCGGTGGCAAGGACGCCGCCAGATCGGAGAATTAAGAGGGTGAAGGCGGAGTGGACTTCCTCTGAATATATTGGAAGTTTTTAGTATTATGGGGCGGTCAGCGGATTTTTAAAAGAAACGGGGAAGAAATTAGACGGATTAGTCAGATTTTTAAAGATTTATCGTCTAATTTTTATGATCCTTCAAATGCTTTTGTCCGTAGAATGTCTCACAATATGGTATTAAATAGGAATGTAACACTTAGGGGTGTTAAAAAAAAAAATCGATTCAGTGATGTATCGTGATACTTCATTACACAATTCTTGAATCGATTCGGTGATATATCGTGATACGTGACTGTGAAATGGATAGATGAATAATAAAGGATTACACAATCCTGGTTTAGTCCTGGGTTGATCTTGGTTTAATCCTTGTTTAGTCTTGGTTTAGCCCTGGTTTGGTTCTGATTTAGTTCTGGTTTAGTCCTGGTTTGGTCCTGATTTAGTCCTGGTTCAGCCCTGGTGAAGTCCTGGTTTACTTCTGGTTCAGCCCTGGTTAAATCTTGGTTTACTTCTGATTTGGTCCTGGTTCAGCCCTGGTTAAGTCCCGGTTTACTTCTGGTTGAGTCCTAGTTCAGCCCTGGTTAAGACCTGGTTTAACTCTGGTTTATTTCTGGTTTAGTCCTGGTTCAGCCCTGGTTAAGTCCTGGTTTACTTCTGGTTTAGTTCTTGTTCAGCCCTGGTTTACTTCTGGTTTAGTCCTGGTTCAGCCCTGGTTAAGGGGGTGTAAAAAAAAAATTGATTCAGTGATATATCGTGATACGGACAGACGAATAATAAAGGATTACACAGTCCTGGTTTAGTCCTGGGTTGGTCTTGGTTTAATCCTTGTTTAGTCTTGGTTTAGCCCTGGTTTAGCTCTAATTTAATTCTGGTTTAGTCCTGGTTCAGCCCTGGTTAAGTCCTGGTTTAGTTCTGGTTTAGTCCTGGTTTAGTTCTGGTTAAGTCCTGGTTCAGCCCTGGTTTAGTCCTGGTTCAGCCCTGGTTAAGTCCTGGTTTAGTTCTGGTTTAGTCCTGGTTTAGTTCTGGTTAAGTCCTGGTTCAGCCCTGGTTTAGTCCTGGTTCAGCCCTGGTTAAGTCCTGGTTTAGTTCTGGTTTAGTCCTGGTTTAGTTCTGGTTAAGTCCTGGTTCAGCCCTGGTTTAGTCCTGGTTCAGCCCTGGTTAAGTCCTGGTTTAGTTCTGGTTTAGTCCTGGTTTAGTTCTGGTTAAGTCCTGGTTTAGTAACACGTGCGAATGCAACAAAACACAGCTCCAGGTCTGTTTTTGAGGACGTTCTAACAGGACTAAAACTTCACGAGAGTCAGTTTTGCGTAACGTTGGAGCTCTAATGCCGCACTGTGGAACATTACTGGTGTTTTGGCTCTGGAGGAGGGACTCAGTATGTCAGAAAATAAGATTACTGATGCATAACTCAGGTCTGATTTGGATAAGGACGCATATTGCAGCGTTATGAGATAAAATAGCCACTTTAGCGTAATTTAGGGCCGTAAAAGAGCGCGGTGGTTGGCGGCGCAGTGTGTACCTGAGCTACTGGGGCTTTGGCTGTTTCTCGTCATTAATGTGATATTACGACCTGGATTCCCAAAATACTGTAGTGTAGGAGGCAATGCTGAGAGCTATAATTTTGACATTTTCAAGGCGTTCAGGCTGCCATACAAACCACTTTATCATTTGAAAACACAAAGTGCGTCTATTTGGGATTCGAAAGTGAGCCTTAATTTACCGTAGACGGGTAATAAAGAGACTGCATTAGTTTGAAGTATTCCTGAAGTATTCTTGACGCCGTATCTGTTGATATTTTGGGGGTCTGATGCTAACTGTAGGCTCTGCTCTGTCTGAGACGTTATTTGACTTTAATCTGCGGTTCATTTTAACGCAATTTGACCATAAGGAACGTCCCGAACTGAGCTGATTTGTGCCGTTAAACAAGTTTTGTGTTTGTTTTAAATGAGTTTTCGGACTAAATGTTCAGCGGTTTCCATGGTGACGCAGTGCGCAACTTAACAAACACAAAAATCAAGAAAAAAAACGAATAAAATGGATTTAAAGAACACATTTTCAGGAGTCTGTGATCAAGACAAGCATTCACGGGCCTGTTAAGGAGTTTCATTTTCAACAAAAACTTGAGAGAGACTAATTGAAAAACTGTTCTTTTTATAACCCAGAAACCTGTTATTATTATTAATATTATTGGTTTACAATAACTCAAATGATAAATAAATATAACCAACTCAAATGTTTTCTGCAATTGCTTGAACTTCATGAACTGAACTCTATTGTGCAAAAAATATGACTTGTTTGTGTTTAAGCGTATTTACATATAAATAATAATAATAATATACAAATTAATGGTGGGCATAGATCATTTTTTAATCTAGATTAATCTCACTGACAATTTTAAATTAATCTAGATTAAGAAAGACGTATTTATTGAACTAATATCATCAATACGACCCATTTTTGGTGGTTTTATTGACACAATTTGACTCTGGCCGTTCCTACTTCTGAACGTCCAGTCAGTTCCTTTGCCCCTGGACTGTAATTTTATGCATGAGAGACTTTTTTTTAGCAACTTTTAACTTGTCAGCTCTTTCTGGTTTGAGTGTGTTAAAACAAAGCTCAGATTAAAGCCGAAATTGAGAGTTTCAGACGGAGCAGGGCCTACAGTTAGCGTCACACCCCCCAGGAAATGTTGATGCCGTGAGCTGCAGTATAATAAATATAATAAGAGAACCACAAAATTAGGTTTAAAACATTCTGACAGAGACAAAACACAATATTTGCTTGCGGAAATTAAAAAAAAGGGTCATAAACGAGACAAATTTTGCGTATAAAAATATTATTTGTACCCATATTGTTATAGTCTATTAAGAAGCAGTTTCGTCGCATTATTTTAAAGAGTTATGTTCATCGTAAATGTCAATTGTGAACGTATTAAACAAGTGTAACCCAAAAGAAAATGGGGCAATACAGAATTAGTTAAACAAACACGAATCACTTACACTTTATCTCCCAATTGAAATAATAATAATAAGGAAAAAAATTGGTTAAGCAGCTCATAAAAGTCTGTATATTCGGTATTTCTTCTTTATTTTAATAGGCATTCACATTAAAAACCCATAAAACTATCAACATTTTAATCTGAAGTACTTTTTTATAGACTAAACATAAAATAAACCTATCTATTATAACTGTTATCTGTTGCCTTAGTGAATAACAATTCAAAACGGCGTATTTTACCATTTAAATGATGAAAAAAAATCTAAATTCAAAATGGCCGCCGGGGTCAGGTTTAGCTAATGGCCGCGGCGACAAAAACCCATCAAACCGAAGGAGCGAGCGCGGCGTCCTGTTGGCGACGCAGCGGCGCACATCGGGCCCACTTCCCGATGTTTTGACGGTAATTAATTTCGCCTGCACGGTCGGTTGCTCGCGCCGTCGTAGAGCGTGTTTGTCTTTAGTTTTTAGCGGCGCTCTGATGGGTTTATGATGAACTGGAGCTGCTCAGTGCTGCCTGACTGGACTGACGAGGGGACGCCCAAAACTCACAAACACCACTGGATTTAGAAGAAAGTAAAGGCCAACGCTGGATGAAGTGCTCAGTTTTGCTTTTGCTGAAGGTCCCTCACCTGCTTGTTTCTATGGATACGTCATTGCTCTGTCTAGAATGTTCCACAGTATAGCATTAAACAGCTCGACTTTACTTTTATTCAATTACAGGTTGTTTAATAGCACAAAAATGCCAAGTAAAACAGATATTCTGACTGTGAGCGGGGTCGCCTCGCCACAGATCTCACCTGTAACTTGGTCTGGTTTGGTCTCCGTGACGATAGGAAGGTTTAAAGCAGCACTGTGAAACATTTCTGACAACGCACA